>JANKOD010000006.1:11375996-11389554 GCA_026284645.1 Erythroxylum acuminatum | reverse complement strand
TATTATTAAGATTTTTGAAAGCATGGTTGATGTAAACAGTAAACTAGTAAAGTATACAGTACAACTGTATAATATACCAATATGAAATATTTTGCAATTTTTAAAAATTTTAGGGACTATTTTATAAATTTAAAAAATTTCCCAAAACAGTACTCGATATCTGTACAGTCTGTTCCAAAATTCAATCCGATACTGAGCCCGGTACGATATTCATAACTTTGTTAAGAATGAAGAACTTTCAATATTTGTAAATTAATATTTTATTTATTATTAATGTCATATATGTAATTTTAAAAATTAAAAGTATTTTCATCCGTAATCTTTTATTCGAGAATGTTTTTATACATGTGATTTGATTTTAATTTTAAAAATTGACATCTATTATTTTATGCACGTAAAGAAAGTAATCGTTATGTATTAAATTGAGCTATCAATCTTTCTAATGATTACAAACCAGCGACCAATTAGTGATCCTGTGTTCAATTCCCATCGACCCTTAGACAAAAACAGAAAAAGGATTGCACGTTAATTTTGATTTCATCAATTACTTGAAACGGCTTCCGACAGACCATTAATCATGCCTGAGCACAATCTCTGGTTTTGGTAACAGTAAAATTGCTGGAGGCTAGTCTGTAGTTATTCACATATTGTGGGTTTCTACTGATGGAGGGCTTATGCTTTCAATCTTTTGGTTTTTTTTTTTTTTGGTAAGAAAAAAGTGAGCAAAGCTCACAAAAGCAAAAAAACTACCTAGACCTCTATATTAAATCATGATCAATCCATCTACTAATACTAGGGGAAACTTGCCCCAAAACATGAAAGCTAGGAGGAAAATCAAAAGCAAGGTGAGAAAGGGAGTCAACAGCAAAGTTTCCTTCTCTATAAATGTGAGTGAATTACACATTATTGAAACGCTTCAGTAAGTCTAGAATTCTGTCAACAAGAGACAAACAACCTGAATTTGCTTGAACACCACCGGTCAACATCTTGACAGCAATCTCATTATCACATTCTACAAGAACATCCAAATAGGCAAGATCATAAGTGAGTTGAATACTATAATAAAGAGCCCACAACTCAACAAGAAGAATAAAACGACGACCCGTCTTGAAAACAAACTCATGTTTTTAGTGACTATTATGATCACGAATCAAACCTCCACCAGCAGCAATCCCCGTAGAGGCAGCCAAAGAAGCATCAGTGTTGAGCTTCATAAAAGGGAAATGTGGACATTTTTTAAAAAATTAACCTTAAAACCGAAGGACTGTTATTCTCTGAAGGCAACTTGTTGAAAGTATCCTGAATCAATCTTTGAAAGAAAGTGTCGTTAAAGTCGCAACTTACTGAAACTACTACCACTCGTCAGAGCAGTCCCACAACTTGATAGAAACTTGAAACAAGCAAATGAATTGCTGCAACTTGCGGATTCAGATTCAAGATTTCAACTTTATGAATGGAATCCCATTCCTTATCCTTCTTCTTAGAACATATCCAGGGTCTCGAGTATAGATACCTCACAACTGGCTCGTTACTAACTAGTAACTCCCATCAGCCAATTGCAAGAATTGGAAGAAAGTCTCACTTCATAAATTTTATGGGAGTAGCCAACCAGTAAACAAGGTTTCACAAGTGCAACTTTCTAGTCTCAAACTGCAGCTAAAGTCTACTCCCTTCATGTTCAGAATCTATGCCCTAGTTGTAATGTAATATGTAATGTAAATCATGTTATGTTATGTTATCATTTATTTCAAGAGCATGTCAACCAGACTTGAGCATAAGGAATGGTATCATATTACATTCGAAGAAAGTTGAGAGAGACATTAGCTGTGGAGTCAAGTACCCACAAGACAATCAAGACTATTTAAGTACGCAGGAAGAGAATAATGCTTTGTTTGTTTTACTCTTGAGCAGCGTAGAGAGCTTTGATTTCCTCAACATCATCATAACTTCCAAGAAATATTGGTGAGCGCTCATGTATCTTTTTTGGAATCAAATCAAGTGCCTGCAAAGATTAGTAACAGCATATAAAAACGTACTGAAACAGATGCAAGTAATTCTTTCCTTCTTTATTATAGATTCAAGTGAAGGCATTGATTAGATGAAATAATGTTTTCCAAGTCAAATTCATTTAAACAGGATAACAGGCCGTTGTTAACACATTAGCTATGCACAGAAAGTGAAGACAACTGAAAACTTTCAAGGGAACCGCATATTTCTTATAAAATTGTCATCGTCAAATCCTAATACCACATATATGGTGCAGTTAATACCCGTTGCTTGCCCGTGAATGACTGGCCCCCTGCTTGTTCCATCAGAAATGACATTGGAAAGACTTCGTATAGAACCCTAGTTAACACAGATTTAATCAAAGTGTCGCATTAGCTAGATCCAGAGAATGGATTGAAGGGAAAGGAGACCAATTGTCTCCATAAATACTAAATACTAATGCTAAAGGTCCAACATGCATACCGCAATTTGCCATCGGGGCTCTTCTTATCACCAGGGTACATAAATACTCCACCATAGAGTAATGTGCGATGCACATCAGCTACCATGCTGCTCACAAGTATTAGTAGCAGAAATTAGGAATTTATATTGAAGACAATAAAATTAGACCTCAAGAATAAATCAGTAGAAAAAAATTTGATGGATTAAACTCAGAAACCAAGGCACAAGAAGCTTTGAAAGCAAAAGCTCACAAGAAACAATTTAAAAGCCAACAGGCAAACTGACATGGATAAGGATGCATTTGTGGGTATGAAATATAGCATGAAGAGGATCAGCCCTTTAAAATAGGAGATTTTATAGGAGATTTGCAACATCCCTTTAAAATAGGAGATTTGCAACATCTTAGCTTAGGAGTCTATTTAAATATTTAGTATAGGTCAGCATTCCTATTTCTACGTTAGTCATTCCTATTATTGTTAAAAGTCCTATTTAAGGATCTTCCTAAATAAACTGATGTAACCAACTTCGATATAAGGCCACGCTATTTATGAATAAAGCATCAAACAATTTATCATAGAAATATTGCTTGAGAGGAAGAGACCTTTTCACGGACAGGTCTCTCTCTTGCATATAAGCATATGGTCTTTTAGGAAAGGGAGGAACTCCAACAAGGGAAATCAAGAGGACTCCTTGGTGGATCGTCCCGTGACTAGATCGTACGCCCAGACCCATATCAATTTGGTATCAGAGATAGACCCGATGGACGACTCAGGGAATATCCATAATGAGCTCAGGGTGTTTATGCAAAGGGTTTATCAACGTTTCCAGCAGATGGAGGAGCTCTAGCAGAGGAACTCGACTGCCCAATTTGAAGAGATGAATAGCAGGTTTAGGGAGCTAGGAAGGGAACCGAATCATGGGGGGCATGGATGTGGGGGAAAAAGCAGCCATGCTTCGGCTAGCCAAGGGGGCAAGCCAAATGAAGGGCATCCCGAGGCTTGGATAGTGTCATGTTACTTGAAGTTAGAATTCCCCACCTACAATGGTTCAGAGGACCCTCTGGTTTAGTTGCACTGCTGCGATCAATTTTTTCAGAGCCAACGGACGACAGAAGAGGATTGAGTAGGCTTGGCTGCATTTCACTTGACAGGGGAGGCCCTAATTTGGTATTACCAAATGGAACAGGAAATACCAGGAATGTCGTGGAAGGACTTCAAGTCATAATGCAACACAAGATTTGGTACCCGCTTAAGCACTAACTCGCTAGGAGAATTAGCCAATCTTAAACAGACGAGTACTGTTGAGGAGTACTAGTGTCAATTTCAAACCTTACTAGCACGCACCACTGGTCTCCTACACGAACAATAGGTGGGCCTCTTTATAATGGGATTAGTTGATGGGATACGGATAGATGTGGAGATGCAAGGGCTGAACACGCTAGGGATAGACATGAACATGGCAAGGGCATTTGAAAGGAAGCAGGTGATGGACTAGGGAGGGGGAGCTCCGCATACTTCTACCAGGGCAGAGCCAAAAGCAACGCTTCAGCTTGGGCAATAGTCAAAAGCTCTTGGGCCAGCCTTGCGACTGTTAACAATCGAGACAACAAACCCCTGGGAGGTTCCCCAGCATCGGTCTCCAACATAGGAAGTAGCCCAACCTTGTTTTTCAAGCGTTTGTCAAGGGAGAAGATGAGCAAAAGACGAGCAAAGGGACTTTGTTTTAATTGTGATGAGCCAAACTCAGGGGGACATAAGTGTAAACGACTATTTTGGCTTGAAGTGGCAGACCCAAAGGAGGAAGATGACCAAGCAGCCCCTAGGGAAGCCGAAATTTGCCGCCATGCAATCACTAGAATCAAGAACGCCCAGACTATGCAACTGGAGGTAGTTGTGGCAGGAAATCTAATGCTAGTATTGGTAGATTCAGGGAGCACGCACAACTTCATCAGTGAAGCGGCCGCCCTACAAATTGGATTAAAGGTTCAACAATAACCAAGTATACAAGTTTCTGTAGCTAACAGGGAGCGGGTCCCTAGCTCAAGCATATGCGAAGCCATGTTACTCTAGGTGCAGCGTGACTCCTTTTTAACTAATTTATTGGTTATTCCATTACAAGGATTTGATTGGTGTTGGGTGTGAAATGGTTGCGTACTTTAGGTCCAATTCTATGGGATTTTAAGTCCCTGACCATGAGCTTTGAGCTAGCAAGGAAAAACATGGAGTGATGCGGCCAGAAGGTGGAAGGAAGCATCCAGGTGCATGCTGTGCAGGTTCAGGAGCAGCGGGCCGTAGCCTTGGAGAAAATCTTGGCAGAATTCTGGATCTCTTCCAAGAACCAACTAGCCTAACCCCCACTAGACATTGTGATCACCGAATCACTCTTTAATCGGGTTCTGTCCCAGTTGTAATTCGGCCATATCGGTACCCCCACCTTTAGAAGTATGAAATTTAGAGACAATGCGGTAAGATGCTACAACAAGGCATTATTTAGGCTAATCGGTCACTGTTCTCACCCGTACTTTTAGTCGCAAAGCACGATAGGTTGTGGAGATTCTAAATTGACTATCGGGAGTTAAACTCTCGTACCATCGAGGATAAGTTTCCCAAACCTGTGGAAGACGAGTTGTTGGATGAATTGTATGGTGCTAAGTACTTCAATAAGCTCGATTTTCGATCAACTACCATCAGGTGAGGATGGATCCAAGGGATGTGGAAAAGACTGCTTTTCGCACTCACCACGGCCATTTCGAATTTTTGGTAATGCCTTTCAATATCACAAACGCTCCATCAACTTTTCAAGCCTTGATGAATATGATGTTTCAGTCTTACTTGCGTAAGTTCGTGTTGGTTTTTTCTTTTATAACATTTTAATTTATAGTAAGATTTGGGTTGAGCATATGTAGCATCTACGCCCAGTTTTGGATTTATTACGCTCTCACCATCTCTTTGTCAAGAAATGTAAGTGTGCCTTGGGGAAAACTCAAGTGGCATACTTAGGTCATGTTGTGCATAGTGTAGGGGTTTCCGTGGATAGCTCTAAAGTGCAGGCAGTCACAACTTGGCCACCACCACAATCGGTAAGAGCATTGCGAGGTTTCTTAGGGCTAGTGGGATATTACCGCAAGTTCATTAAGGATTATGGGGTCCTCACAACCCCACTTACAAACCTTCAAAAGAAGAATTCCTTCCACTGGAGCCCAAAGGCCGAATCTGCCTTTGCCAAGCTAAAGGAGGCACTTTCCACTTCTCCAATGCTACAATTACAAGACTTTAACGAAGAGTTCGTGGTAGAATGTGACGCTTCTGGGGGCGGCATCAAGGCCATTTTGCAACAAAAAGGGCTCCTGATAGGGAGCTCATTGGGCTCACAAAGGCAGTACAACATTGGCAGCCTTATTTATGGGGACGTCCTTTCCTCATCCACACAGATCATTACAGCCTTAAGTATCTCTTGGAACAACGACTATCTACGATGCCACAACAACAATGGGTGAGGAAGCTCTTGGGGTTCAATTTAAGGGTCAAATATCGCGCTAGCGTGCTCAACCATGCGACTGATGCTTGATCTCGAAAGGAAGACGATTCAGCACTGTTGTGTGCCATCTTTTGGCCTAAGGTGAAATTCTTTTATGAGGTTCAAGCAGAGGTGGCCTCCTCGGATGACTTATAGCAACTCAAGGACCAGATTCTGCAAGGACAGACCGGTGCCAAGTGGTATGTACTGGAAGGCCTAATTTTCTACGCTAATCGGGTATAACTTTGCCCTATTTCTCTATTGATTAATTTGGTAATTGAAAGTACACATAATTCTACTCATGAAGGGGTTCAGAAGACTACTCAGGGATTAAAAGTGATTTTATTGGCACGGCATGAAATCTGCCACTGGGGAGTTCATTCAGAACTGTCAAGTGTGTCTGTGGAATAAGTGGGAGAATTTACACTCAGCGGGACTTATGCATCCCTTGGAGGTGCTGGTGCAAATATGGGCCAACATTTCAATGGATTTTATTGAGGGCCTTCTAAGGTGGGTGGTAAGTCGGTGTCATTTGCGGTTGTGGATCGATTATCTAAATATGCACATTTTCTTCCCCTTGCCCACCCATACACAGCTAGTTTGGTGGCCTAGGTGTTCTTTGATCAAGTATTTCGTTTACATGGCTTGCCTGAGTCTATTGTTAGTGATCGTGATGTGGTTTTTTCTAGCATGTTTTGGAAGGAGCTCTTTTGCCAGTATAGGACTCGGTTGGCCCACTCCTCTGCTTATCATCCTCAGATATAGACAGACTAAAGCAGTCAATCACACCATCGAGATGTATCTTAGGTGATTTGTGGAGGATCGTCCTAGAAGTTGGGTGGATTGGATTGCATGGGCAGAGTATTGTTATAATACCTCCTTTCACTCTTCTTTGCGAACTACCCCCTTCCAGGTAGTTTATGGGAGAGAGCCTCCTCGTCTCTTATCCTATGAACCGGGACCTACAAAGGTGGAGATTGTCGATTTTGCTCTGTGGGAATGTGATGCAGTGCTGGCTAAAATTTGAAGCAAGTTGTTACATGCATAAACTCGGATGAAGCAAGGTTACGATGAGAAGCACCGAGACTTGGTTTTTCAACAGGGGATTGGTTTGGCTGCGTCTAAAACATTATCAATAGCTTACTGTGGCACCAAGAAATTCTAGGAAATTATCTCCTAAGTTTTATGGTCCTTTTCAGGTGCTAAAGTGGCTTGGACAGGTGGCTTATCAGCTCGCCTAACCTCCGGGCAGCAAAATTCATGATATGTTCCATGTCTCTCAGCTTAAGGCTTTTAATGGGGTCACCGCCGTTTCTATTGCCCCCCTTCCACCTCATTCTAATGGCAAGGTTATCCCTACACCGTATATGGTACTTTGGTCCCGCGTGAACCGTGGCGTACGCGAGATTTTGGTGCAATGGCTCGGATTGCCTGCTGAAGAAGCTACGTGGGAAAAAGTTTCAGATTTCTAGCATGCTCATCCACAGTTCGAGCTTGAGGACAAGCTCCTTGTCGAGAAGGGGAGTAATGATGTGGACAAGGATGCATTTGTGGGTACGAAACATAGCAGGAAGACGATCGAACCTTTAAAATAGGAGATTTGCAACATCCCTTTAAAATGGGAAATTTGCAACATCTTAGCTTAGGAGTCTATTTAAATATTTAGTATGATAACTAGTAGGTTAGCATTCCTATTTCTACATTAATCATTCCTATTCTTGTTCGAAGTCCTATTTAAGGAACTTCCTAAATAAACTAATGTAACCAGTCTCTGTATAAGGCCACACTATTTATGAATAAAGCATTAGACAATTTATCATAGAAATATTGCTTAAGAGGAAGAGACCTTGTCCCAGACAGGTCTCCCTCTAGCGTAGAAACATAGGGTCTTCTAGAAAAGGGAAGAACTCCAACAAGGGAAATCAAGAGGACTCCCTGGTGGATCGTCCCATGACTAGAACCTACGCCTGGACCCATATCACAAACACTCGTGAATGAATGATCACTAATACTCTCTTATCATTTGTAATAGAATGGTATCTTCATTTAACATAAAGAAATGATAAGGTCGAAGATAGATGAATTAATTATTATGAGACATGTTCATGACACCTTCCAATGTATCTCAGAGATTTTGGTGAAGAACCATCCTTCGGGAATTTGCATTTATCCACATACCTAAAGCCAGATTATATCAGTGAACTTCAGTAAATACTAAATAATCAACTGAAAACCACAAGATTACTTTAAAGAATGCTCCATACTTGGTTGTTGGACCATCCCAATTCTTAGCATTTCCTTCATTTACTGAATAAATCTTTCCTTTCTTTGGAATCTATAACAAGAAGCATGAATTTTAGAATCATCAGGCATATCTAATTCAAGTAGCACCAAAAGTTTCATTTGCATTTAAAAGCAGGACGCATTTTTATTCACAGACTCATTCAAACCATACACCTCCATAAAGGGGTTCTTAGTTCATCCCTTGTTTCCATACTAGAAAATTACACAGAAAAACCTAAAAATACACAATTAATATGGTAGCTTACAAGCACGGTCAAGTGATTAAACAGTAAAACAAAATTGTCCATGCAAAAGTAAAATCCAAAAGCAATCGAAGTCAAGTTTCATGGTTAAGGAGTATTGTTGTAATTACAAGTACTAACAACTTAGTAAACAGGTATTTTTTTTTCTTTAGCAGGTTTAAGAGCTTCACTCTTTGTCTTTGTTACATAGATCACATATCGATAAATTGGTATAATCTTAAACAGTTACTCCAACAATCAGAATCAAAGTTACCTTGATATCAGGGTGAGTAAGTATGAACTCTCCAAGCGATGGATCAAGGGTGAATCCATTAACACCACTTCCAGTGCTCAGCACAAGCTGCATAATAAATCATCCTTTTGCAATAAGTTGAGCGCATGATGATCCTTAATTTAAACTGGCCATGGAGAAACTTCATGAATCAAATTTTGACGCCTTAACCAAAGACAACCTAAAAGAATTAATATCCAGGGCATCCCTAACCCAGATGCTATAGGTATGAGAAAAAAACATGAATGGACAAAAAACTGGGTATTAGAATGTTACTGAGTGTTGCTCTTCATACCGTACAAGAGCTTCCATACATGCAATAGCCAGCTGCCAACATGTTCTTTCCAGGTTGCAGGACATCCTCTAGAGTTGGATCATGGTCCTGCTTCACCATGTAAATCCCAAAAATCTGGATGAAAGAGAAGAGACTCAATACACAACTCCAACCTCAAGTTATTCTAAACAAAAACCATTAATTTAAGTGCAAGTAATAGATGGACAGAAAACTAAATATCCTGTAGAATGATTCTGCATGATGTGTATACCGTGCCGATGGAAACTCCACAATCAATGTTGGAAGACCCATCCAATGGATCGAAAACAACGCAGTACCTGTTCACATGGGATGTATACACCATTTATGCTTAAAAAGAGTCCAGAATTTGCAACCTAGAAGAAAGAAGAGAAAGTAAGAGGATGGACGGTGAATACTTTCCACGCTTAGCAGTCTCAACAAACGTGGCCTCTTCATCCTCTTCTGAGACAAGGATGCACTGCCAAATAACTCAAAATTGTTAAACGAAATGAGGAGATATTGAAACAAAGCTCTTTCAAGTAGATAATCCTGAAACTTACAGAAGGTATTGAAACAAAGCTCTTTTAAATAGATAATCCTGAAACTTAAAGGAGGTATCGAAACAAAGCTCTTTTAAATAGATAATCCTGAAACTGACAGGAGGTATTGAAACAAAGCTCTTTTAAATAGATAATCGTGAAACTTATATTGAAACAAAGCACTAAACAGATAATCCTGAGACTTACAGGAGATATTGAAACAAGGCTCTTTTAAACAAGTAATACTGAAACTTAGAGGAGGTATTGAAACAAAGCTCTTTCAAACAGATAATCCTGGAACTTACAGAAGGTACTGGAAAAAAAGCTCTTTTAAACAGATAATCCTGGAACTTACAGAAGGTACTGAAAAAAAGCTCTTTTAAACAGACAATCCTGAAACTTACATGAGGTATTAAAACAAAGCACTTTTAAATTGCAGCTCATTTTTCTGTACTACAGATTGGCCATGTTAGGAAGAGGGATAGCAGCAAATCTGACAAGCAGTATGAAGAGTAGATGGGGATTGGAGTAATTCTGGCTTATGTGGTCTCATAAGTATCCCTTAGATTTCAAGATGTAGATGATTACTAGAACCACAACTCTATGTAATCTAGAACTTTTGGGCTATTCTAGATCTTTTGTACTCTAGAATGTATATATATTTCTTTAATGAAATCTGTTAATTTTCGGGGAAAAAAGCACTTTTAAATAGATAATCCTGAAACTTACAGTTCGTCCACTGCTGACTAAGGCCTTAATGAAAACTTCATTAGAAAGGACATCAAGTTTCTTTTGCTCTTCACCCTGTTATGAAGACAACCCAGAAGAATTAATAATAAATCAATGAGAAAGGAGAAATCTTGGGAGCAAATGGAAAAAAAAAACATTAACTTGCCTGAACGTTGGTCTCCCCAGCAAGTCCTATGAGCTTGGCAAGACCCGCCTGCACCAATCAAATTGAAATCAATATGATCCGACGCAAACGAACATTTACGTAATGGTAATGGGTTATTTATAAAGAAAGAAAGGAAGATGAAGAGACCTTGCTAACAGCAGAACAAACGAACTTGCAGCCGAGGACAATGTGACTGAGCAAGATAGTGAAGTCACCACGCGACTCAGGGTGTTTGGACTGCGCGGTCAAAACGTACCTGGTTATGGTCATCAAATCGGTGCGGTGAGCGTCGGCCTCGTGATCCATCGGAGGAATAAGAGGAGTGTGTATGTGTGTAAATCATCTTGTGTGTAAATAATATATATATAGATATATAACAGGTATGGTCTATCTGATACACGTGGAGGCGTGGCACTGAGGACTGAGGTGTGTGGCCGTCACTCAGGATAACGCCTCTCTGCTGTCTTATTATTCGACGGTTACAAGGTTGTTTTAGGGGTTCTTGTTAATTTCTACCCTTTCCTGAAGATGGCAGCTCAGATAACTGCGTGCTGACTCTGCTTTGCTTCATCGGCACGGGACACAGGACGAGGATGAGTGTGGTGGACTTCGAGGTAGGAAGAAATTACTTTCGAAGCCATTAGGCGATTGAAGTCAGGATACACATTTCTCCTTTATTCAAAGTAGAGAAGAATGAGATGCTGTGCGAACCGTTGGCTTGAAAATTGGAGCCTGGAGAATAATATAATGTCATTGTCACAGGAATCCAATGGCAGAAATTTTAAGCAATTTATGGAGGGAGTTTTTCTGATTTTTTTCCTTTTACATTTATTTCTTATTTTTAAAAAAATTGGGACAACAAAGTTTAAAATAAATGTTAAGTCTTTTAAAATTTTATTATTTAAAAGTAAAATATTTTAAATTTTTTATTAACTTTTTAAAACTCAAATTAGAAACTTATGTCTTTTTGTTTTCTTTTTGTTAACGCAACTAATGAGACCGTTTTCAATATGAGTTATGAGCGTACAGAAATTTTACGAATACATGACCCACATAGATTGATGGACTTTTTTTTTATTAAACCACCCGGTATTTGGCATTATATGAGCAACCGACTAGTTCGGATTCGAGTCGGGAAGGACCTTTGCGGGCGGCAAATTTCTCCCTCACGAGTGTTTAAAGCGACTCCATTCTTAAGACTCGAACTTAAAACCTTGGTTAAAGATGGAGAAGCTCTTGCCGTTCCACCACAACCCTTATGAGTTATAGACTGATGGACTTAGCTCATAATTTATGACCCACTCACTTTTCCTAAATTAACTCGCACTTTTGAGCCTTAATTTTCCCCTTCCTTACCAACAAGAACTCGTGACCCATTTCATGTGAGTCGTCATCATTTATCTCTTCCCTTGCCTTCATCTTTGTGCTGTCCGCAGTATCTATTAAAAAGTCTTTAGCTATTTACTGCAACTCTCCCTTCCCCTCCTCGTGATAATACCCTTTTTTGTAGGATTTTGTTCCTAGAAGCCCAACTTGGCAATTTTTTCCCTCTCTCCCGTCGAGTTTAAAACAGTGAAAGTTACTCTTTTCTAAAAAAGTTGATATCTTGCAAGTATTTTTCTACTTTGTTAATTTTCTTTTAATTCTAATTATTTCTTTTCGTTTTTTATTTATAAGATTCTTTATGTATTTGTGATTCTTTATTTCTTCCCTTTAAAGTAGCTTAATTAGCTTTTTTTATTGTTTTTTTCACTGATTCATTTAGGTGAGTGGATTTTTTTTTATTATAACACCCTCAAACCATCTTAAATTCTTTGTTTTTGGTCATGTATGTATTATTAGGAAAGGGAAGCGCAGATAACTAATATCTCTTGTTCTTCTTTGATTGATAGAAAATCGATAAGAATAAATTCCAAATAAAAAATAGAGGATAATAAAATTTTTATATAGAAAAACTCTCTAATACAAAAGGCAAAATTATAAGATCAAAGGTCCAAAGGATCTTCCACTTTGATGTAATAGAATTACAATAACTTCTTATCTAACTTAAACTAGATGTTAACTTCTCAACCTATCGATTATATCGCTTAAATACCTCACCAATTTGTGGTGGATCACTCCCACACTCAAACTTAAAAAGTTTAAATATTTTCTTTAATAAGGAAATATTATGTCCATTGTCATAACTGCCTACGTCTCCTCATCGTTGTATTCTAATAATCTGTACTATTATATTCTTCTGTTATAACTGTTTATATTTTTCATTGTAACTTTCTCTCTCTATCTGATTCTTCTCATTCTTTTGTGTATAAATGTACGTCACACCTGAATAATAAAGTTGAGCTTTCCATCTCTATTCATTTATTCTATATGGTATCAGAGCATTAAAGGCTCGAACAAGCAATCTTCTCTTCGATCCTCACCCTCTATCCAAATGGCTTCTTCAACCTCCAGCTCCATAGACACTATTCCCACCCAGACTGTTCCTTCCACCACCACCTCGAATGACCTGGTTGCAATGAACGTCGCCTCTTTCGTTCCCATTGAACTCAACCCCAACAACTACGTAGCCTAGGCCAAACAGATGAAATCTCTTCTCATTGGTTATGGCCTTCAAGGCTATATCACTAGTTCCCTTTCCCCACCCTTCCCCACTTGCGTTGTTGATGGGAAAGAAACTGAAAACCCCACCTACATTCATTGGTTCTAACAAGATCAGCTCCTCTTGTTGGCTTTATTAGGCTCCTGCGCCACTGATGCTCGATCCATCATCTCGCAAGCCACCTCCTCTCGTGAAGCTTGGACCCAGCTTCTCATTGCTTTCGCCAACCGTTCTTGATCTCGTGTCCTCCATCTGAAGGAGAAACTCTCCTCTATGTCTAAAGGCACTGCCTCTGTTTCGGAGTACCTTCGATCGATTAAAGTTCTTGCTGATGAACTCTCTCTCATTGGCTATCCTCTCGATGATGTAGATCTTGTCCTCTATTGTTTATCTGGCCTTGGACCAGACTTTAAAGATATTGCTACTGTCTTGCGAGCCCATCCCTC
>JANKOD010000006.1:11359383-11370676 GCA_026284645.1 Erythroxylum acuminatum | reverse complement strand
CAACTTTATTTGTCACTATTTTACATTATTTGTGTCCAAAACCTTGTCATAAATAAATACAATTGTTGTGACCATATAGTGTTGTCACACATTTAATAGGTTTTAGTGTCGGCAATTTCGTAACAATAAATTTGTAAAGTATTGTTACGACTTAACTCGTCACTACTTTATATTATTTGTGACGATAAATTTGTCATAAATATTTAAAGTTATTGTGACCATATAGCTTTGTCACACATTTAACAAGTTTTAGTGTCAATATTAGTGTCACAAAAGTTTTGCATAATTGTGACCATTGTTTAAATTAGTCACAATTTTAGTAGTGATGGAGGTATTTGTGACGGGAGGTGACGACTTCAAATATTAGACACTATTAATAATAGTGACAAATATTACTAATTATATTGATAACTTTCACCTTCACTAAAAATACAATTTCTTGTAGTGTTTGTGTAATTAATTTTTTATATTGTATACCCTCAACACAAAAAGCTTGCAGGGAAATAAAATATTTCTTCATTGTATTAACCTCTTGATTAATTAATGAATTCAATTTCATTATCTCTAATGGACAATGATGCCATCATTTTTTAAAGTAAACTATTCTTTCTCTTCAACTTTTTACCAATTGTGACCAAGAAATTTTTTAGAATGCTAATATATGTCCTTTTTATAATTTTCTAGTAAATTTATTTTTCTTTTAAGGAGAACTTGCAACTTAAGCTTCTTTTTTATCGAAAGAAGAAACTTCATCAACTTTAATTTTATATTCCTCTTATACATAGCTTGATGAATGTTTAGTTAATGGATGCGCGTGCAAACTAGTTGTCATAGTTTCTCCAAAAAAGTGACACAAATTGGAGAGTACCTTAAATCATTTTTCTTGAATATGTGAGTTTTTATATGTTCTTATAATGATAAAAATTGTACATTAGAAAAAATAATAGTGTATATGAAAAACAAAACAATATTTTAACCTAAATAGATTTTCTAACATTTATTTGTACACAACCTTCATCAATATAACTAATTCGATCTAGTGTCTTTAAGTAAACTCTTGAAATTCTTTAATCTTGTCCTCAACCTATTATCTTTGTTCTTCAACCAGACGTCATTATACTCTATTAAATTTTGGTTTAAGAGTTACCTTAATATTCTTTCAACCAGATTAAAAAAAGGTAGTAATTGTTTGATTTTTGTTCTTAACTTCTTCAACTATTATTAGTAAGGTTAAATGCAACTTTACCATATCATTCATATCCTATCCTAGTTTTTATTAATTTCCACACAATCATTTGATTGTCCAGAACTTATATACTGAAGATAATTAAATACGAGTAATAATAAAAACAAAAATGTCTCATAAATATTTATAAAACTAATAAATGAAAGTAAACTTGATAAACAAAAAATTTTGTAGTAGATAAGAATAAGAAATAAAATGGAAAAGGTGAAAAGAAAAATTACTTATTACTTGATACGTTATATAAGACCAAACCTAATCTGCAGTATTGTTTTCAGAAACTGGACAACTGTTTACATCATGTAAGAGCTGTTCAAGAAACTGTTTACACCAGGTATGAGATATGTTTCAGTTTAACTATGTAGGAATTGTCTAAATTAAATTTCTTTTTTAACAGGATAAGAATACTTGACGACCATTTTCAAATGCTGAACTGACACTTAATTAATCAGTTCTTATAATTTGCATCTTTTTCCTCTTTGGTGGGCAACTACAAGTAATGATGCAATAGAAAAAAGTTACAATACACACAGGAAAATTTGAGACTTGTATTCCTAATCACCATCAAAGGTTGTAAAACACTATCTTGATCTCTATTGTTTGATTTACACAGTTCAAGAATTATTACTTTTCTGTAGTCTTTGTCACTCCTATTGATGGAAAGAGGCACATTTGTCATTTCTTAATAGAAAGACACGATCACTTACTATCATATTTAACCCAAAGTCTATGAAAGTTCCTATAATAATAAGATTTTTTAAAGACCACACAGGCTACGTTATCTTCAACAGTAGACGATTGTGGTTGTTGTATATACAAAGCCAAAAGAAGATTAGTTAGCCGAGTTTTGTATATCCACAGACAAGAACCTATTTCCAGTAACCCCAAGTATTGCAAAGTTAGCAGGACCAGCAAAAAGAATCTGTCATGGAAGGGTAATATCTCTTTTTCTCCTTATTCTTTCCTTACACACATTAAGCCATCATATGCTGGTGAAATTAATTCAAACATGATAGATATTGTCATTTGATTTTTTGACAACAAAAACTATCTCTCTGTTGTTATTTAATTTCATCAGGAAACCAGCAAGAGACCAGTACTTATTCAAAGACTTACCCATGCAAGAGAATCAAGATGGATTTAACCCAAAGAAACTGCTGGACAAACTTGACAAAGTAATAGCAGCAGTCTCAAAGGATGAATTTAACCCAAATGAAGTTCATAACAAAGCTCTGGACAACCTTGTTAATGTAAACTCTCTCTTCACAATTGCCGTGTTTTTGGGCCTGTCTGTTGCTTCTCGCAATCAACAACCTCTTGAAGACCGTAGTGAATGTGTGGCAGACCCAGGGGTGGCGAAAAGGCTCGTTGTCTACGAAGTTGTCTCCTTCGGATGTTTTCTGTTATCAAACCTTGTAGCCAAATCGATCAAAGCCTATCTTTACGTCTTCTCCAATGCTGATTTCGAGGGGAAAGGGTCCATATTGAGGTATTTGAGAGCCCTGATGTTCATGGTAGCAGTACTAGCATCGATCACAGGCGTCTTGTTTCTTACCCTTTCATTGGTTCACGTCGTCCAGATAAAGATTGGCAAGCTGTCTTGTGGGAGTTCTCATGCTCTAACGGCAGTCGTTTCACTTTGTGCTCTTGTCGTCACAGGTTTGCTAATTTACCTACCATCAATGGTGTTTGTTATGGTTTATTGCTTTCTCAAAACCGACAGTGTACAAGAAAACACCAAAAAAGCTCCAAAGTCACATGGGTCTTTGGACGGCTAATGTGGACCCATTCACTTCACTTCTTTTTCTGATCACTGTGTCTCCATCTTCGCCTCTATTTTGATCACTCATTTCCTTTAAAAATTCAGTATACTATTTGTTTCTGCAATCAAAAGAAGAACATTAAGAATAAGGTAAAGATGTATGAATTTAGAGAGTTTCAAGACAACACAAGTGCAAAACCAACAACACTATTGAATCAGTATAAACTCCTTATAACTTTTATTGTGGGCACTAACATTGTGATTAAATTATAAATCTTTCATACTTAAGAAATTGTTTTAGGGAAAAAAAATGGAATTGTTTTGATTCAAGTTATTTTAAAAAGGATTTGGATTTTGATTTTTAAAGAATATAAAAGATTGAAAAACTAAGTTCTAACTACTTAGTATACCTTTTGTTTTTTGTTTTTAATATTTTTTAGGGACAAAGGTTAACTGAAAGATTTATAATTGTCATAGCATGCAACAAAGTGAAGTTAAGATGGTAGTTATAGAAAATGATTATGAAAGGAAAAAAAGGTGGTATTGGTGGTGTTTCTTTACTTGCTACTTTTATAATGTTTCCTTAAAAAGAAGAAGATGAGGGTTGAAGAAGATAACTGTTTTATTCATTTTAAGTGTAATGACTAGATTTTATTTTCATTTTGTTAATTGGTAAAGCTCATCCTTATTTATTATATTATTTACAAAAATATTATTTTCTTTTTATGAGTCTTTCAAGTTAGAATCAAGTAAAAAGAGTGGTTTAAAGAAATTTAAAAAGTTTAAAAAGTTTAATTGATTTGATTTACTTTATAATTATAGTAATTTATATTAGACTAAAATATTTATAAAAATTTTGTGTAATTAATTTTTTATATTGTACACCATCAACAAATAAAGCTTGTATGGAAACAAAATATTTCTTCAATATATTAATCTCTTGATTAATTAATGAACTCAATTTCATTATCTCTAATAGACAATACTACCATCATTTTTTAAAGTAAATTATTCTTTCTCTTTCACTTTTTACCAATTGTGACCAAGAAACTTTTTAGAATGCTTATATATCACCTATTTAACTTTTCTAGTAAATTTATTTTTCTTATAAGGAGAACTTGCAACTTAATCTTCTTTTTTCATTGAAAGAAGAAACTTCATCAACTTTAATTTTATGTTCCTCTTATACATTGCTTGATGGATATTTAGTTAATGGATGTGTGTGCAAATTAGTTACCATAGCTTCACCAAAACATGTGACACAAATTTGAGAGTACTTTAAATCATTTTGTTCTTGAATATGTGAGTTTTTATATGTTCTTATAATGATCAAAATTGTACATTAGAAACAATAATAGAGTATATAAAAAAGAAAATAATATTTTACCCTAAATAGATTTTCTAACATTGATTCTAGTTTCTTTAAATAAACTCTTGATGAAATTCTTTAATCTTGCCCTTAATCTAATATATTTGTTCTTCATCTCGACATCGGTATACTCTCTATTAAATTTTGTTTTTCTTTCCTTAATATTCTTTCAACCAGATTAAAAAAGTTAATAATTGATGGAGGCACTAACATTGGCATATTCAAATAATTTGGGCACCTACGTAACGATATTTTAAGCTTACAATGGGATAAAGTTCAGAACTATTATCTCCTAATAATAAGATGACGGCCAAGCAATCAACAAAATGAATTTGCATCATGATATTCTTATTTTTTTTATATTTATGTTAATAATATAAGAGTTTATAGATAAGTTTTGCAATCTATATAGTATCACTCTCTGTATGTTTCACATAACTTGATGATTTATGAATTAAATAAAAAAAATAGAACTTGATCTAATGGTTGAATCAACATAATCAGTAACTAGCCAGCTAGTCAATTTATTTATCTATCAAATTTCTTTGTCTCTAAATTGGCCAACTAAATTAGACTTGATTGGTTTTATTAAACATATCAACTGATTCATTTTAATATGCTTTTCTATTCCTTTAAAGACTCTACCTCTATCTTCATACTTATTTTTATCTCTTTTCCTTCTTTTATGCCTCCTCGAATCAAGTGAGTTCCTTTTCCTCCATATATACCATCATTTATTTTTTATTTCTACTATTTGTATTTTTCCTACTTAACAGTATGTATTCTATCGCGATCACAGCATAACACTAGTTGTTTGCTTAATTAGCCCATAACTTTATGATTGTGAGGTGGTTTTGTTTCATAATATATTAAAATTGTGATAGTATGCAACAAAGTGGTGTTAAGGTAGAAGTTATAAAAAATGATTAAGAGGGAAAAAAAAGGATGATATTAGTGGTGTTTCTTCCTTATTTTTTACCCTAATTTGATTCTATCTTCTTTACTTGTTACTTTTATAATGTTTCCTTAAAAAGGAGAAGATGGGGGTTGAAGAAGATAACGCGTTTATTCATTTTAAGGGAAATGACTAGATGTTACTTTAATTTTTGTTAATTAACTAGTAAAGTTAATCCTCACTTATTATATTATTTACAAAAAAAAATTATTTTTTATGAGCCTTTCAAGTTAGAATCAAGTAAAAAGAGTGGTTTAAAGAAATTTAAAATTTTAAAAAAGTATAATTGATTTAATTTACTTTATAATTATAGTAATTTATAGTAGACTAAAACATTTATAAAAGTTTTGTGTAATTAATTTTTTATATTGTACACCCTCAACACATAATGCTTGTAGGGAAATAAAATATTTGTTCATTGTTTCATCTCTTGATTAATTAATGAATTTCATTTCATTTTCTCTGATGGACAATGCTGCCATCGTTTTTAAAGTAAATTATTCTCTCTCTTTAACTCTTTACCGATTGTGATTGAGAAATTTTTTAGAATGCTAATATATGTCCTTTTAAATTTTTTTAGTAAATTTTTTTCTGAGAACTTGCAACTTAATCTTCTTTTTTTATTGAAAAAGAAACTTCATCAACTTTAATTTTATATTCCTCTTATATATTGCTTGATGAATGTTTAGTTATCGGATACTCGTGCAAACTAGTAGTCGTAGTTTCTCCAAAACAGTGACACAAATTTGAGAGTACCTTAAATCATTTTTCTTGAATATGTGAGTTTTTATATGTTCTTATAACGATAAAAACTGTTCATTAGAAAAAATAAGAGTGTATATGAAAAACAAAATAATATTTTATCCTAAATAGATTTGCTAACATTTATTTGTACACAATTTCATCAATATAACTGATTCTAGTGTATTTAAGTAAACTCTTGAAATTCTTTAATCTTGTCCTCAATCTATTATCTTTTTTTTTGTTTACAAAGGAAGGAAAACTACATAAAACAAAAGAAAACTGAAGGCCTAGCTAGCGCAGCGATTTCGAGACAAAGCCTCATGATGATCACGTTGCATGTACGTCCACACTAAGGTGGGGGGCTCCGAAAGAGAATGGAAACCAGGACGAGCAGAAGCGGCAAGAGACGCCAAGCAGTCTGGACTATGGTTGCCTGCGCGGGACACGTGTTGAAGCTGCACCTCTCACTGTCGCCGGAGCAGACTCCGGGTACCTGTCACCAAAGCAAACTGATCAGTACCGGAATAGGAAGAAGTAGAAAGGATATTGATCACTTCCAAAGAGTCGACTTCTAGGATGAGACGTCGATAACCGAGGTCCCAAGCCAGCTGAAGCCCTGATCGGACGCCCCAAAGCTCGGCCTCAAGCGGGGAGCATGCGTCTAATCGGTGAACAAAACCACCAAACCATTGGCCCTGACTGTCCCGGACTAAGCCACATCTGCGAACCGCTAACCTGGTTGTTGGATGGCCTTCGCAGATAAAAATTCTATAAATTTATTCATAAGACTCTTAACAGATGGAGGTATTTACATCCGTGGCCTGGCAAAGGGCTACCTTCATATGTAGAATTTGTAAAGGTTAAATAGTAAGTTTAAGAACTTTTTCCTAATCACTTTAAAGACAACGCCTTTACCTATCAAATTAGTTTCATTATAAAAAAGTTGGTTTCTTAATATGTACATAATAAAAATATCGATTGGATACTTAAAATTAAACATCTAGCTGTTTATATAGTACTTAAAGTGGAATAGGAATCATAAGATTAGTTTTTTATATATATACCAAACTTCTAATTAAGATATAATATCTAACACTAGAAGTAAGAATAGTGATAAAACTATGACAAAATAAAATTACAACTACAAAGTCTTGCTGATACATGGGCTCTAGAGAGCTCCAGAATAAGCAATCTTACCCTTAAGTGATAGCGATAGCAAAACTATTTCCGATAAACCTATATAAATATATACATATACATATACATATACATAGTAAAATAATTAAGTAATAATAATTAAAAATAAAATAGACGTTAAAGATAAAATCCTAATAGATTTTCATTTGTTGTGAGACTCCAAAAAACTCATTACACTATAAGAAAAAATAATTTTAGCAATAGAAATTATTGACGGAAAATACTAACTTTTGTAGGCAAACAAATTTGACGATGGAAATTACAGACGGAAAGAGCTATAGGAGAAATGCGCATAGGTAAAATTTCCCGACAAATTATAAATTTTGTCGCTAAATTTTCCAACGAAATTACAATTTCCGTCACTAAATTTCACGACGGAATCAAAAGTTCCATCGCTAAATCTTCCAATGGATTTACAATATTTTTCGCTAAAAAAATGAGGAAATTTGATCAAACCTACATCAATTTCCCATAAGGAATTCCCTACAGAAACACCGTTCCGTAGGGAAATTACTTATGGAATCACCATTTCGTAGGAAAATTACCTACAAAATCACCTTTTCGTAGGGAATTTTTCCATGGAAAATTTTTTCCATCAGTAAATGTCATACGTAATTTTTACCAGAAACCATTAGCGCCTATTTTTACGACAACTTTTATTATTTCATCGCTAAATTTCGTACGCAATTTTTACAACACTTTCGCTTTATAAAGCAACAAAGTGAATTTTTTTTAGACAACAATTTATATAAAAAAACAATTTATTCTTTCATTACCAATAATATTTAGGTAAAATCAAACCCTTTTCATTATATAGGTAATATTTGTATATACATTAAAAGCAATATATAGATATTAACGTACGTCTTAATCACTTATGTACTATCAAATGTAAACGACAAAAAATTGCATTTATATATGATATTATATTGAAAGTAACCATACATCCAAATGTCAATGACTAAAAAACTGCATTTATATATGCTATCGTATAGTGCTTATGAACATAATGAAATTTAACCATTAAGATGTTTACAATATAATCACCAAAAATTATTTAGCTAAGCTATGCACATATATTATCTTCCTCTAATCCATATGAAATATAAGTGTGTATCAACACTTACAAATTCTTCACAAAGTATCTTCTTATCCACTCTTATTCATCACCTTTCTAAAAAAAACCAACAAGTAAATTACAATTATTCCAAAACAACTATGCTCATTAACAGGTTGATATATCTAAAGAATGAACTACCAACTACTTTATTATAACCTCGATTTAATAAAGAGAAAATAATGTAGTTCAAAAACTAACAACATAATGATTTAGTTATTACATAAAATACAGCAGAACCAACTCGAGTATCATCTGATCAAACATTTAACAAGATTAAGAGATCAAGAAAGCTTTTCACAGTAAATACAAACTCACTTAATGTGTTACTTGCACGCTTATACCAACACATTTCCTCCTTGCTGAAGGATTAGAGCAAAGACATAAATATTACACTGTGGTCCAACTAACTGCATATAATAAGGTTAAACAACAACAAAAAAAGAGTAAGCATTTTTAAGAAAGCAAATCAATAACTAATGGAACACATTTTTTCTTCACAAACAAGAAGGTAAAGTATAGATGACATTACTTGCATAATAGTACTAGACAGAGACTAGGTCAGTATGTATACACATACATTAATCATTTCTTTGACTTTAAGCAAGCATTTCATAGCCAGACTAATTAGCTAAAGCAGATTTCTAATTACCCTAATACAAGTGAAGCAATGGTCTCCCATATGTTAGAAAACTTTCAACACTCAAGCTTGTTCACTATTCTTGAGCGAAAATTTTCTCAACAAACAATGTTGGAAGGTTCAAATAAACTATCTGAGGAAGTAAAGAACACTATGTTTGAAGGAAATAGTACCTGGGCAACTTACAGTGACTGGGTTGCCAACGCCACTTGACGTAGAGATTATCAGGCCTACCATTCTCTGAACAGCTAAACCCTGCATCTATAAAAACAATCTTTACTCTTGTACAGAGGATATTTATCATCCCAAACCTAGTTCCCATAAAAAATATTGCTGCCATCACCACCCTTATTGAGAAATCTCGGCAATACTTTATGGGTATTTATTGAATCTACTGTTGATGACAATGGTATTCAAAAGCTTCCTTACTAGGAACTGAGAAGATACTTCAACAATAATCAAACACAACAGGACGTAAAGAAAAATACCAATTCTAAAATTACCAAATGCACATATCCCTCCAAAATCTACACAATTCTACTCAACAAATCTGTTAAGTCAAGATGATTTCACGTCTATTAATTTTGGTGACAATCAAATAATAATAATATTAGAAATAAATGAAATATTTTGATAAGTGTGTTAAGCATGCAGCAAAACACAGAAGAAGTAAAAAGACAGAAGAAGTGAAAAGACAGAAGAAGCGGCAAAACACAGAAGAAGTGGATAACACAGAAGAAGCGCGGAAAACACAGAAGAAGCGGGAAACACAGAAGAAATAAAAAGACAGAAGAAGCGAAGAAACACAGAGGAAGTAAAAAGAAAGAAGAAGCGGAGAAACAAAGAAGAAGTAAAAAGATAGAAGAAGCAGAGAAAACACAGAAGAAGAGGAAAACACAGATGATACGAAGTCGAAGACACGCTAGTACGTTGGATAGTTAGTCAGTTGGAGTTAGTTACAAAACTCAACTGAATAACGGTTTCCATAAGAAACAAGAAGCAGTTATCAAGAAGCAGTTGGAGACAAAGGTTATAAATACAAGTCGTAGTCGAAGACTGAACTAGTTTTTGATCTTTAAGCTTTCAAGCTATTACTTACATAGAAAAAGTTTGTATTCAAAGTGCGATACACGAGAGCAAACTATACTGTAAAACAAAGCTCGCAATATCTTTCTAGTGAGAGAAAGGAAAGGCTGAGAGCTTGAAGAGGCTAAGAAGCAAACAGAATACTTGTGGAGACCTGAAGAGGCTTTGAAAAAGAGGAAAGAATACTTGTAAATTTGGCAAAATATAGTGAAATTTCAGAAAAATTCTGAGGATTGGACATAACCCAAGGTTTGGGGTGAACCAGTATAAAATCGCCGCGTCTATCTTCTAACTCTTTACTTTAATTTCTATTGTTCTTAAACAAGTATAGAAAAGTTATTTGCGATTTAACTACGTAGATATTTTCGTATAAACAATTTTTATATTCATTTAAGAGTTTGAAAAAGTTCGTTTTCAAAGAAATATCAAAAGGGTTTGTATTCACGAAAAGAATACACAATTCAATCCCCCTTCTTGTGTATTTTGTATATTGTACGTGAATTCTATAATAATAAGTGATTTACTTCACCATGTCATTTGGAGGTCGGACGAAGGAAATATAGCCAAAATACTGAAGGATGTTCGTCAGTCTCCAACCTTCAAAGTCACGATCGTCTGAACAATAGTGGGGCACGATCGTCTGGACGATATGTGATCATCTGGATGATAGCAGGGTTGTCTGGATGATAGCGGGGTCGCGATCATCTACACGATATGCGATCGTCTGGACGATAGTGGGGCTTTCCCAGTCGCACACCCTAACTTCAAATCTCCATAACTTTCAATCCAGAACTCCAAAAATTTCAAACTTTATATCAATAAAAAGCTAAAAGAAAGATCTACAACTACCATAAAGATAATTTTGTTATAATCTTCCTAGATCAATACAGTTTAATCATGGAAGCTTCAGACACTTTTTTACCCCTTTTTCACTTTTCTTTCTTTTATTCTAAACCAACTTCTTTAACTTATCTTCTTTCACTAAACCCGACACAATTTCATTTTCTACATTCTCTTAAATTTCTTCCTCTATCTATTATTTAAACAATCTTTCTCATCTCAGACCATCATCTTATAACTATTCTTTATGATCATGCAATGACAAATAATTCACCATTTTGGTTTCATAAAACTATAACTCTAAAGGATTTACACAATACTTACTCGATATAGTTCCAAA
>JANKOD010000006.1:11330219-11342099 GCA_026284645.1 Erythroxylum acuminatum | reverse complement strand
AACATACAAGTTTACTCAAAAATCTCATAATCATCAAAAACCAAAATTAATTATTCACTCTTCATCAACTTACTACACTCACTACCTTAATCTTCTATAAATCATTTCAAATTCAACAATTTTTCCTTTTCTTTGTACATGAATAAATCACCGCCAATTCTAACTTCCAAAAAAAGTTCTGGGTCCAACACATATGAAATGCTCATGAGCCTTTTTGCCAATTATTGCGTTGTTGTGACCGAGTTCCTAACTGTCCTGTATCCATTGTGAATACCGAACTCATTTTATATAGTAAGCCTTTGGCTCTTAATCATATTTGGAACTTTATGCTCATTTTTGGTGGCTACTCAAGTCACAAGTCTCATTATCTAATCATGCATTCATGCATGGAATGCATCTCTCATTATCAATCATGTCATGAAACATTTAGTTCGTCACATTCACATACAAGTTGCACTTCAATATCTCATTCAAATATCACAATCATCAAACCTTCATTGTCCAGAATCAACACAATCAAATCATATTCATTCAATAATTCAGACATAATATAATCAAACAATTAATTGAGTGAGACCGTCTAGGCTACTCATAGTTTGCTCCAAAAGCTATTGCCTCGAAGTCTCGGCAACATCTGGCTGATGGTGCTCTATATGTTATATCATGCAAAACATACACATATCACAATTTTGTACAATTGTATAAGTGTCTATTAATGCACACATATGTGTATGAAATATGTACAATGCATGTTCAATGACATTCCTGGGTATATATCTTTAATACATGTCCCATAACCAATTCATGGTCTTCCAACAATTTCCCTCACTTTCTTTCCATCAATATTTTTCAAATCAACACCAAAGGCTACCAATTTTTTTTTGTAGAAATAGAAAAATGTGTTAGGAATCTATTGGTTCAAGAATCACTTCATTTGGATGTCGGATGATGAAGTTATGGCCAAAAGAATCAAATATAATTATGTCTTCAATCATGTTGTACCTGTCTTGGGACAATTGACATAACTTTCACTAGAGATATCGGATTAAGGTCTTCTTAGGATGGTTTCGAAGAGGACTTCTAGATCTACAATTTTTGTGAAGTCTCTAAAGAGATATTTTTTCATTGGAAGGGTCAAAACAAACATACCGTGTGGAAATACACGGGCAGACTGTGTACTCCTTAGGTCTGGTGGCCTTTTTGCATTTGGAATACACGGTTAGTGTTAATTTAGACGACCTTACCGTGTATTCTTCGGATTTTTACTCAATTATCCTTCTCCAAGGATTCTCCAATGGATCCTACACACATTCTAACATCACTTTCACTCATAATCTTCCCAAATTCACCTCTTCTAATGTAATATCACTTCATAACAATTCAAACACTAATTAGATTTCATTAACTCTCAAATCTCAACTCATTTGTTTAATCATCTCCGGTGGATAACTTCTTCAAGGATACCTAATTTCAACTCAACATCATCCATACATATTTCATATTCCCTACTTGATCATAAACACTCAAAATATAACACATTCTTATACACTCAAAACAGAACACAACATATACATTCATCCAATAATGTACTGTGCCCAGTTCTCAATTTCATGTCAACTTTTATGACTCTTAAAGACAGAATTTAAATTCGATGTGTTCATGAAAAATGTAGTCATATGTCTCTAGTTTAATTCAAACAAGAATCATCTCATTTGGATAACTAGAGAAAAAGTTATGGAGAAAACACAAAAGCATATTCAGAGGTCATGTTGCTGCTACATTTTCCAGATCGACTACCAATTTTGTTTCCAAATCTTACCCTAACACAATAAACGTTTAAGTGAGAAGCATCATGAAAGAACAAAAAAGGGGGGCGGGTGTCTTTCAATTAAAATTAATAACTTAAGACATGGTTTGGCAAGTGACACTTGTCACTTGCCACATGTGCAATTTCTAAAGCATTAGACTAGGTTCTTTCATTTAACTAGTCCAATCAATTTCAATTTCTACTCCAATTATCCCCAATTTTCCATGGCACTTGTGAATAAATCCTAAAGTCATTTATCAAAATTCCCATTGACATTAGACAGTAATTTCTACTACCATTTAACAATTGTCTCGCCACTTAGCATTTTTCCTAGTCTAAAAATTACCCAAAAATTTAGGAATTTTCCTAAATTTCACCACAAATTCTAAATCACTAAATATACTTTCCAAATCAGTTTTCAACATATAAAAACCACAATTCTCAATATAATCACACTTATGAGCAATTATAACTAGAAATTGTCTTTGAATGTATGTACAATTATTTTTATGTGCAAAGATTCAATATTCACGTGTATGCGCATGTCATGTAATGCATGAGCATGAATTGTGTTTTCTAATCTCTCAATAATCTCTCATATTTACTATTTTAGCCTTAACATGGGTAACGGGATGTTACAACTCTCTCCTCCTTAAAAGAAATTTCGTCCTCAAAATTCTTACTTGATTGTTTGAACAGGTGGGGATATTGTCTCCTCATACGCTCCTCCGTTTCTTATGTGGCTTCCTCAGTTGCCTGATTCCTCCAAAGGACTTTCACCAATGGAATGACTCGGTTCCTTAACTGCTTGATATGAGATCCCACAATGTTTATCGGCTCCTCAACATAGCTTAAGTTACTAGCAACCTCAATCTCTTGAGCCGATATCACATTTGTCAGATCTGATCGGTATCTTTGGAGCATACCCACATGAAACACATTATGCAATTGAGACATTTCATTTGGTAAAGCCAGCTTATATGCCAAAGGTCCTATCCTCTCAATAATCTCATAAGGACAAATGTAGCTAGGGCTCAACTTACCCTTTTTATCGAATCTCAATACTTCTTTCCAAGGTGACACTCTGAGAAACACTCTATCTCCTAGACTGTATTCCATATCTCGTCGATGTTGATCCACATAACTTTTCTGTCTATCTTAAGCCACTTTAATTTGTCTTCGGATCAACTTCACCTTATTTACTGTATCTTCTATCAACTCTGGGCCTTCAACCATTTTTAAGCCCTCTTCATCCCAATAAAGAGGCGATCGACACTTTCTTCCATACAATGCCTCGTATGGTGCCATTCCGATACTAATGTGGTAATAGTTGTCATAGGTAAACTCAATCAAAGCTATGTACTGATCCCAAGGTCCTTAAAACTCCCATACACAACTGAGCATATCCTCAACAATCTTGATTGTCCTCTCACTCCGTCCATCTGTTTGAGGATGAAATACTGTACTGAAGTTCAACTTAGTACCCATAGCTGACTGCAAACTCTTCTAAAATCTTAAAGTAAATTTGGGATCCTTGTTCGATACAATGGACACCGGAACCCCATGCAGTGTAACTACTTCATTCACATACCTACGGGCCAACTAATTTAGTGAGTTACTCTCTCTCACTGGTAAAAAATGAGCTGAATTAATTAATCGGTCTAGTATAACCCATATAGCATCATGCTACCTCAGAGCTCTAGGCAATCCCATAATGAAGTCCATAGTAATTCGTTCCTATTTCCACTCCGGAATAGGCAACGAATGTAACTTCCCTACTAGAGCCTAGTGCTTAGCCTTAACTTGCTGGCATGTCATACACTTAGATATATACTCCGACACTTTCTTCTTTATTCCGGGCCATCAGAAATGCTACTTCAGCGTGTTATACATCTTGGTAGTACCAGGATGCATAGTATAGGCGACCATATGAGCTTCCTCAAGAATTTCCTTCCTCAGATCCTCCACATTGGGAACACTCAGCCTCTACTTTAACCACAATGTCTCATCCCTCTCGGACTCCGGGTTCATTTTCACTTGCTCCATAAGTTTTACCATATCAGGATCTTTCCCCTGGACTTTTTTGATTCTATCATGCAGCATTGATCTCAACTTCAAAGTAGTAATCAGTGCCTCATCTTGTTCCAGATTCAACTCCACATTTAGAGCTCCCAGATGAATCAAGTGGGGTAACCTCGATAGCTGAATCTGAGCTGCTCTAGTATTAGACTTTCTACTCAAAGCATCAGCCACCTCATTAGCTTTCCTCTGGTGGTACTCAATCGTGTAATCATAATCCTTCAGTAACTCAATCCATCTCCTCTGTCTCAAGTTCAACTCCTTCTGACTCAGCAGATACCTCAAACTCTTATGATTTGTATAAATCTAGAAGGTCTCTCCATACAAATAGTGTCTCCAAATCTTTAGAGCAAAGATAACTACAACTAGCTCTAAATCATGTACTAGATAATTAATCTTATGAGACCTTAGTTATATCGATGCATAGGTGATCACCTTGCTATACTGCATCAACACACATCTCAATCCTTGATGCGAAGCATCACTATATACCATATATCCTCCAGTCCTCGATGGAATAGTCAATACCAGTGCCGTAGTCAACCGATGCTTCAGCTCCTCAAAGCTCTTTTGACATTCCTCATTCCATCTGAACACTACATTCTTCCTCAGAAGTTTTGTCAGAGGGGCTGAGATTAGAGAAAATCCCTCTACAAACCTCTGGTAATATCCAGCCAAACCTAGGAAGCCTCAGATTTTACACACATTTCTCAGAGCTTCTCAATTCATCACTGCTTCTATCTTTTTTAGATCTACCTGTATGCCTTGTCCAGTCACTATATGCCCTAAAAACACTACTTGATCTAGCCAAAGTTCACACATACTAAATTTGGCATACAACTGCTTTTCCCTCGTAATCTGTAAAATGACTCTCAAATGCTCAGTATGCTCTTCTTTACCCTTGGAATACACTAAAATGTCATCGATGAAGACAAACACGAATCGGTCTAGATAGGGCTAAAATACCTTATTCATTATGGCCATAAATGCTGCCAGGGCATTAGTTAACCCAAACGGCATAACTAAGAACTCAAAGTGCCCATACCTGCTCCTAAATGCACATTTAGGTACATCAGCCTCTGTTATCTTCAACTGATAGTACCCAAATCTAAAATACAAATTAGTGAATACCTAAGCTCCTTGCAACTGATCAAGCAAGTCATCAATTCTAGGCAATAGGTACTTGTTCTTCACTGTCACCCAATTCAACTGTCTATAATCGATGCATAATCTCAAAGTCCCATCCTTTTTCTTTACAAACAACACTAGAGCTCCCCAAGGTGAAACACTGGGTCTAATAAAACCCTTTTCCAACAACTCCTACAACTGAGCCTTCAACTCCTTCAGTTCTGTAGGTGCCATCCTATATCGAGAAATAGATATAGGAGCAGCACTTGGAACCAGATCAATGGTGAACTACGTTTCCCAATCTGAAGGTAAACCAGGTAGCTCGGCGGGAAACACATCTAGGAATTCTTTAACCACGAGAATGCCTTGCACATTTAGCTCAGTTCAGGTATCAATGACGTGGGCCAAATAGGCCTCACATCCACCTTGTATCAACCTCAATGCACTCATAAAGGATATCATCCTGGCTGGCACTGCTTGGCTAACTCCTCTGAATACTACCCTCGGCTGACCAGGAGATTCCAGCACTACCTCCTTGGTATAGCAATTCATAATATCCCTATGAGTAGTGAGCCAATCCATGCCTAGGATAATATCTATCTCTCTCAGCTATAGTATAATAAGGTTTGCCTCCAACTCTGCTTGATCAATCCGAATCAAGCACCCCTTGCAGACCTCTGCTATAACTATAGTACTACCTATTAGTGTACTCACCTCTAGTGTATAATGTAATAGCTCCCCATCACAATGCATCCTAGATGCCAGATGTGGTGCGATAAAGGAATGTGTATATCCTGGATCTAGCAATGCAAATGCTTCATAATCATAAATAAGAAGCGCACTTGCAACAACATCCAGAGAGTCCTGTGCCTCTTGCTTAGTCATGTTATAGACTCTAGCTTAGGACTGGGGTCGGCTGCTCCGCACCTTGATCCTAACAGGGGGACTCCTAGGGCTCTCTCTGCCTCTGCCACAACTTCTCTGTCTATACCCACTTCCTAGGCTCTACTGGACCGTAGCATCACTCACGAATCTCCCACTCATACCATACTGAGCTCCCAAAGTAGCAGCACAATCTCTAATATGGTGGTTAAAAGAGTCGCACCTAAGGCAAGCTCCAGTCAGCTTCTAGCATTCTCCACCGTACCACTTCCATAATACTCACATAGAAGCAACTGACTCTGCACTATACCTCTTCCACTTCCTGATTGTACAAAGCCACCCCTCTACCTGAATCCTGACTGCCTTGATCTAGCTGGTGGTCTGAAAGCTCTATTTTGGCGCTTATTGAATCTTCTGCCAGAACCACTCTGACCCTCACTAAACCTCTTCATTCTGAACCTTTGCCTAGTCTCTACTTGTCTCTCTCTCAGTAACTACTCAGTTCTGATCGAAGAAGCTCTCAACTTAGTGAAACTAGTAAGGTTTGAAATTGCCAACCTTGTTCTGATCTCCATATTGAGTCTGTCCTCAAACCTCCTACACTTTTCTTCTTCTGTAAGGATCAAAGTAGTAGCATAGCCCATCAACTCGTTGAACCGGATCTCATATTCTACCACTGACATCCTATCCTGCTTCAATTCTAGGAACTCCTTCATCTTTCGATCCAAATAGATCTTAGGCATATAATTTTCTTTAAAGACCCTCAGAAAGTCTTCCCACTTCAGGTGGGAAGGCCTGGTGGTACTGCCTGGGACAGTCTTTCACCAGTAGTAGACTGGGCCTTGTAGTAAGGACATCACATAGTCGAACCTCTCGTCCGACTTGCAGTCCATCTGATCCAGAACTCTCTCAGTTCTTTCCAACCATCCTTCGACCTCAGCAAGGTCTGTGCCGCCACAGAAATCCACAGCCCCTACTTCCGCAGCCTATCATACCTCCTCTCCCTTCTATCGGGAACTCTCGGAAGCATCTCCTCTGATCGAGGTACTCAGCACTCCCTACGGGCTCCTATCGATCCTAGGTCAGTTGGTTCTCCCACTTGCTTACCTATGGCAGATGACCTATAATAAACAATAACTGCAATCATCATCCTCATTTCTCATGATATTTCATGCTTAACATTCCTAGATATCCCTATGGAAGCCAAACCACGCATTGATACCACCAACTGTGGCGCCCCCTTACCCTAGGGTATATACCGGGACGCTCGGAGGACATTCTAGTACATATCCTACGATAATAGTGTGCTATGTTCAATCACCTTATTCACGTAACATGGCATCATCTATCATTATTCTCTTATAAAACATCCTAAGAAAGTCATAATATTTTAAAACCAAACTTATCTCATTTCATTTCATAAACACCAAATGTCTACATTGTATCTTTCAACACTCATGCTTATACAACATCATAGCCTAATACAAAAATGTGCTACATAAAAGAGGAAAATACAAAAATCTATCTAATCTGTCTATATCCAGCTAACCGACCTTTGAGCCATTTCTTCTTTTTTCCCAAAACTGCAAGTCTACACTGCTTGTAGCGTCCCTCAGTAGCTAAAGTCGTCTCTCAGTCCTGAAAAGCCAATGTTGCAATTTTTGATGAGTCTTGCGAACTCAATGAGGTAACCATCATCAATGGTTCTCTCAATTCATGAAACATGTCATACATATACATATAGTTCACAACTTTGCATAATTGATCACATATCACATTTGCACTTAAGAACAAGCAATTTTGCTTTTCAATCAATCAAACATACTTAATAAAATGCATATGAAATGCTTATGAAACTCTTTGCCAATTATTACGTTGTTGTGACTGAGTACCTAACTGTCCTGTATCCATTGTGGATACCGGGCTCATTTATACTGTCCCTTATCCATTGGAGATACAGGGCTCATTTTACATAGTAAGCCTTTGGCACTTAATCACATTTGGAGCTTTAAGCTCATTTTCGGTGGCTACTCAAGTCACAACTCTCATTATCTGATCATGCATTTATGCATGGAATGCGTCTCTCATTATCAATCATGTCATGAAACGTTTGGTTCATCACATTCACATACAAGTAGCACTTCAATATCTCATTCATATATCACAATCATCGGACCTTCATTGTTCGGAATCAACACAATCAAATAATATTCATTCAATAATTCAGACATAATATAATCAAACAATTAAATGAGTGAGACCGTCTAGGTTACTCATAGTTTGCTCCAGAAGCTATTGCCTCGAAGTCCCGGCAACATCTAGATGATGGCGCTCTATACGTTCTTTTATATCAAGCAAAACATACACATATCACAATTTTGTACAATTATATAATTGTCTATTAATGCATAGATATGTATATGAATTATGTACAATGCATGCTCAATGACATTCTCAACTATATATCCTTAATACATGTCCCATAACCAATTCATGCTCTTCCAACGATTCCCTCACTTTCTTTCCATCTATCTTTTTCAAATCAACACCAAAGGCTACCAATGTCTTTTGAAGAGATAGAAAAATTTGTTAGGAATCTATTGGTTAAAGAATCACTTCATTTGGAGGCCGGATGATGAAGTTATGGCCAAAAGAATCAAACATAATTTGTCCTCAATCATATTGTACCTATCTCGGGACAATTGACATAACTTTCACTATAGATATCGGATTAAGGTCTTCTTAGGATGGATTCGAAGAGGACTTCTAGATCTACAACTTTTGTGAAGTCTCTAAAGAGATATTTTTCCATTTGGAGGGTCAAAACACACGGACCGTGTGGAAATGCACAGGCAGACCGTGTACTCCTCAGGTCTGGGGGCCTTTTTGCATTTGGAATACACGGTCAGTGTTAATTTACATGGCTTAATCATGTATTCTTTGGATTTTTACTCAATTATCCTTCTCCAAGACATCTCAAATGGATCCTACACCCATTCTAACATCACTTTCACTCATAATCTTCCTAAATTCACCTCTTCCTATGCAATATCACTTCATAACAATTCAAACACCAATTATATTTCGTTAACTCTCAAATCTCAACTCATTTGATTCATCATCTCAAGTGGATAACTTCTTCAAGTATACCTAATTTTAACTCAACATCATCCATACACATTTCATATTCCCTACTTGATCATAAACACTCAAAATATAACACATTCTTATACACTTAAAATAGAACACAACATATACATTCAGGCACTAGTGTACTATGCCCAGTTCTCAATTTCATGTCAAATTTTTGAACTTTTAAAGACACAATTTAAATTTTACGTCTTTATGAAAAATGTAGCCATATGTCTCTAGTTTAATCCAAAATAAGAATCATCTGATTTGGATAACTAGAAAAAAAGTTATGCCTAAGACACAGAAGCATATTTAGAGGTCATTTTGCTGCTACATTTTTCAAATCAACTACCAATTTTGTTTCCAAATCTTACCCTAACACAACTCATACACAGATCATCTTTTCTACTCCATCTACTCCTTATTCTCAACTTCATTTCAACTCATCCATTAACTCAAGGTCATAAACGCATTTCTATACTCGTCAACTTTCAATTCTCATTAAAACATCCTTTTTACAACCAATCCATCTTAAAAACATATATTGCATAACTCGTAGTTGCTTACTCATCATATACAGCATCAATCATCTATAAAACAACTCCTAAACCATTATTTAGCATTTATATGAAACAAAACATCAATATATATATATATATATATATATGTTCATTTCTTCACCAACGTTATATCATATACCAAACTCCTTGTCATGATCATTCAACCTCTAAAACATCTATATAACTCAATACAAATCAATAAAAGCAAGAAATTTACTTATTCTTCATCTTTCACGACACATACATACACAAAACACCATTTCATGTGTTTAACCTCTAACTATCATCATAAATGCTTCATTTAACCAAACCCACGATATTTAACAAACTACTTACTTGATTTAGCTTCCAATTCTTCACGCTATTCAAGAATATAAAAAATCCCTAACTTCTCTTACAACCCATAATCATGACCATCTTAAGGGTTGAAAGGTTTGGGTTTTTGGTGAGAATGAAAGAAAGAGCAAGGTGAAAGAGTAGCAATTGGAAGAAGAGAGAGTTGGGTTCAACGTGAATGGAGATTTGAAGGATTAAAACTCATGAAGAAGAGGAAGAAGAGATGCTAAGAAAATGAAGGAGGAAACCAAAATAAAACACCAATAGCCTTTTAAGTGAGAAGCATCGTGAAAGAACAAAAAAGGGGGGTCTTTCAAATAAAATTAATATCTTAAGACATGGTTTGGCAAGTGACACTTGTAACTTGCCACATGTGCAATTTCTAAAGCATTAAACTAGATTCGTTCATTTAACCAATCCAATCAATTTTAATTTCTACTCTAATTGTCCCCCAATTTTCAATGGCACTTGTCAATAAATCCTAAAGTCATTTATCAAAATTTCCATTGCCATTATATAGTAATTTCTACTACCATTAAACAATTCTCTTGCCACTTGGCATTTTTCCTAGTCCAAAAATTACCAAAAAATTTAGGAATTTTCCTAAATTTCACCATAAATTCTAAATCACTAAATATACTTTCCAAATCAGTTTTCAACATATAAAACTCACAATTCTCAATATAATCACTCTTATAAACAATTATACCTGGAAATTGTCAATGAATGCATATATAATCATTTTTATGCACAAATACTCAATATTCACGTGTATACGTATATCATGTAATGCATGAGCATGAAATGTGTTTTCTAATCTCTCAGTAATCTCTCATATTTACTATTTTAGCCTTAACATGGGTAACAAGATGTTAGACCGTTAGATAGGGAATTGGCAATTATGACAGGTAATCACTCATTAGACTCAAGGAAAGCATACTTTAAAGTAAGAGGTAGGGGTTTTAATTCAATCTTAGGAGGTTGCACAATAGAAGGGATCAATTCATGAGGTTCAAGAGAGAACAGATTACTCCCCTTTCCTTCAACCAATGATAGTTCAGGTTCTATGTGGTCAACTTTAAAGTCTCCATCTATTCCAAGCGTTGAACCAACCTCGGGTTGGTCTATAGTAGCAACGGCCTTGGATAAATCCTTCTGCATACTTGAATCATCACTAGACAACAACTCATCCAAGTATCTTAAGGTATGAGAAGAATTAAAAGTAGATAAGTAGGAGATGTAAGGGATTGACAATAATCCTTAAAGTCAAGGTTTCTTTGCTCCAAATCATCAGGTGGAAGAGATAAAAGTGTTATCTTCAGTCAGACACTTTTGTTGCAATGAAACAACTTCATCAATTTCCCACGTCAGTGTCAGCCTTCATGATGCCAGAACCTGAAATATTAATAGAAAACCTTTCCCCAAGGGGGTCATCACTAACAATAAAAGGAATAGAACTCACATGTGAGTCATTAGATGATACCGTTGCTTTGCAATTAACTACTGTACAGTTAAGGCATGTTATGTCACCTCCACATAAGCAAGTGGAGGGAAAAGAATAAAGAGATGAAAAGCAAGAAATGGTGTCTTCCTCATCAATAGAATCAAGTGAATACAGTTTAGAGCCAAAGAAATCATATTGCAAATCAAATTCAGAGCAAGCATTATCAACAACAATATCAATCATGTTAACACCCAAAAGTGAGTAATCTTCATAAGGATGTTTCATTGCTTCATACATATTAAAACAAACTTTGTGATCACCTACTTCTAATGTGATGGTGCCTTCTTTCATGCTAATCATGGTGTTAGCAGTCCGTAAGAAAGGTGTACCACGAATTAGTGTGGTGATTGAGCCAAGTTTACATTATAAATTGGCTGCATTTTCATAACTATTTATGCACTCTTTGACTCCTAATTGATGACTTTTGTGCTTAAATTGGTTCCTTATAACGA
>JANKOD010000006.1:11289322-11313409 GCA_026284645.1 Erythroxylum acuminatum | reverse complement strand
TGGGAAGAATCGAGGCAAGAGCGGGTTCGTTAGAACAAGCCCGATTCAAACTCGTTCTAATTCCTGGGATCGTAACATCATGCTTGAGACTTGCATCCATTATTAAATCTCATTTACTGTTGGAGGTCAAAACGCAGCTATTTTTCTCAAGAGTTTTACAAGAGCTTCTAAAAGAAGTCACACTACTCGCACTTGAAAGCTTTCACAAACTCAATCTATTGAAAGCTTTCACAAACACTCATTCTAATCACTCTTACAAAGGGTATCATAATAGCTAAATCTCAACACAATTCTCAGTTAACAAGAACTCGAATTAATCTTTTCACATATTACTTCCACTTCTCTTCCTATTGTTCTTTTATTCAGAAGGTCCTATTTGTGCTTGTAAAGGTTCAACTAACCATTAGGGTTGATAGTTCTTTCAACATAGGAAAAATTTGCTGTTAGCATGAGGTGGTTGATTGTTTGGCCTCCAAGCTTGTCAAATGACTAGATCGGTTGGTCGGTCTGGCTTCTCAGGGCTGCCATCTTTTTAATTTCATTTCAACTTAATCTTTTCCGAATCATCTATAACATTAAAACTTGTTCTGCACTTGAATTCTCAATCATCCAAACAATTTCATCTTATCTTTACATTTTCACCGATCTTTTTCTCAATTTTTATTTTATCTGCATGCTAGCATATGGATTAATAGTAAATATTTTTCAATTATCAAATTTTGGATTAAAACTTGTTTTTCCAACACTTCAATAGGAAATGAAGGCTTTGTCTCTTGTATTTAGAGTACAAGTCAGTCTTGTATTTAAATGGGACATTGACTTTTTGTATGGAATAAAATCAGGGCAAATGCAAGATAGCCAAATGCAGTGTGCTAACCGCTAAGAATGTTTTCATTGTGAATGTTAGGTTTTCTTTCATTTCTTGTAGTATTTGGGTGTATGACTGTATCTTTTCTTATTTTCAGCTATTGTCTAAGTGTATTGCCGAAATCATTTGATGATCATGTGATTTGGTTGTGTGAAGACTGTGAATCAAAGCACATACAAACTTCCTCGCTTGAGAGATCTAGCCCCCTCGTGGTTAAGGAAAGTTGCTTTGAGAGTTTGAAAACTGTCCAGCCGATTAAGGTAAATCCTTCCAAAAGGTTCAAACAGAAATGTAAGAGGATAAATTTCAGTAGTCAGTCATGCTCTAAGAATGGTGACAAAGATTACAAGCTTGGAGACAAAAATCAATTTTGCAAGTTTAGCTATGGTGAAGCAAACCAATCTTTTGAAAGTAAAAGTTCTATACCAGCTTTTCAAGACTTTCAAAAGCTTGATGTGGAATGCTGCAATAATGGTGATAATAATCAGAAGCTAACACGTAGTGGATCAGAAATTCCCAGTATTCAAGTAAAGGATACTTCTAAAGCCAAAAACTCTCAAACGAATATTTGTTGCTCTCAGCCCCTTCAGGTGAATCATTCAGATGGTGGAAAAGATAAGAAGCTTGGAAGACAGGGTAGATTAGACAGTTGCACCTTCAGTAAAGCTGTTGAATCTCATCAATCTGATAATTCACAACTTACTTATTGTGACCTTTGGTCTCTTGAGAGTGATGAGCGTGGCAATGGAGTGAACATTTGCAAACATGGGGAACTTGATGAAATTGAGAGCTCCGACAAAGAGGCTGACTCTCTTGTAACCAAGAAAATGCAACTTTCCACCTTTGATTTGCAACCTTCAGACATTGACAAGGCTGAATCTCACAAAACTGAAAGTAATCGATTGGCTTTTCTGGTTGGGGAACAAAGTTGTTATGTCTTTGCACAGCCAATAAAAGATCCAATTTGGAGGTAAATCTTCTCTCCAAAAATTTTTTATCCTTTCTTTTTATTCCTCATACTTCCAGGGATTAATATTATTATAGGAAAAGGCAGCGTCTTAGTCAGTTTTGCTATTTGGCAGGGGAAAATTAAGTATCTTAAATTTCAAATTTGCTACTGTTGAGGGACTTCTTGGCCATTTGTCTACTATGGCATGCTCTAGAGCTTATGAGGAGGCAAAATCACTGCCAGAATCAATTCCAGTCGAGTTGGTATCTATGGCTTCTGTGTGGCCTAAAAGCTTTAATAAGTTTGGACCAACTCAAGAAAGTATTGCTCTCTATTTCTTTCCTCTATATGAGAGGTACAAATTCAAAGAGTTTTCTATTATTCTCATTAATTGATTTTGGTTCCTGTTACAAACGGATCATTTCTTGGTACAGAGATGAAAAGGCCTTTGATGATCTAGTACATCACATGATTTTCGAAGAGTTAGCCATGAGAACTGTGGTTAAAAATGCAGAAATGTTGATTTTCACTTCAAACATACTGCCAAAGGAGCATTGGAGTGAGGCCTCATGTTTTATTTATAGTTCCATTACCCCTATATGTGCAAAATTTGGTAAGATTTAACATTTCTTCATTCCGAAATTAACTCCGCAGGATTTCAAGTAAAATTTTATTTGTGGGGCGTGTTTAGGAGAAAGCAACCTTCACTTGCAGATGTTGATGCAGTTCCCTTGGAATATAAAGATAGCACGAACGGCATTACGTGGCGTAGACACAATCCTGTTAGTACTTTGAGCAATTGTAGTAATAGCTGCACTAGTCCATCTTGATATACGCTTGAGTGGTGTGTGGACCAAGCCCCGTTTTAATTCTCTTATGTGGAACTCTTTGTCATGTAGTGATTGTAAATTAGGGAAACACAAGCATGATTGTAAGCAGTGCACTACTCAATTTTTGTCAATTAGAAACCTGCAGATCTTGTTTAGTGTGTTTTTTCGTGGCACATGAATGAGTCCCGGTATAGATTGGGGATTCCGATGCCGGCAGATTCTCAATTTTGATGATACGAATCTGGAATATTAATTCCCAACTCAAATTCAATTCATCATGATGCATTTATAAATTCATACAAAATTTTCCTGTATGTTTCCAGTTTAAGAGTTCTGATTCTTTTTGTGAAAGGTTATTATATATTGAAAAGAAAAATTCTATGTGATGTCATTAATAAAATTTAATTTATTGATTATATATATATATATATCATTACTTAATATAAAAATATTAAATATTATTTCTCCCTAGTTCTTGCTCTCCTAGAGCTTAAACGTCCTCCATTCTCTAAAGCCTTGATCTAATGCCTTTGCATCTTGTAATGGTCAGCTATGTTGTCTATCAAGGTGTAATATTGTTTATTTATATTAATATTTGAGTTATTATTCATGTTGAGTATTATAACTTGTAGCAGTTAGCATTGCCCCCCATCATGTTATGATATTCAATACTTGTTCTCATTTACTCTTATTTGCTTTAATTTGTATTACTATTTGTCTTTATTTGCTTTATTTAATATTTTCTTAATGATTTATTCATGTTAATATTTGACAAAGCTAACTCATAAAAAGACTCAGTGGAGGCCTTTCTAGGTTAGAAGAACAACATTTAGAACTCCTATAACATGTCCATAATAATAACAATTTTTTGCAAACCAACTTAGGAATGAGATTAGAACCAATAAGATCTTGAAAAGAGAGGTAGATCTCAAGGCTAAAAATGGGTAAGTTATAAGTAAATATTTAAGGTCTACTTAGGATCTCCAATTTGGATTTTTTTTTCCTTTTTAGAACCTTTTTCAATGACTCTTGTTAGTTCTACTCTTATTCCTAAGTTGGTTTGTAAATAAAAAGTTGTCATTAGTATAGTCCTATTTTAGGAGTTCTGTATGTTGTTGCTCTTCTAATATAGAAAAGTCTCTACTTAATATTTTTATGTGTTGCTTTGTCAAAGATAACATGAGTAAAGCATTAAAAGCAAATATTAAATAAAAAAAGCAAATATTACACAAACTAAAGCAAATAAGAGCAAATGAGAACAAGCATTGAATATCATAACATGATGGCCGGTATGCTGACCGCTATAGGTTACAATACTCATCACAAATAATAACTCAAATATTAAAGCAAATAAATAATATTATACTTTGATGAGTGGCAGAGTCAACTGCTACAAGATTTAATAGGCAAATAGAAAGAGCAAATAATAAATATTAAGGAAAAATATAAAAGTTTGATAGGTGACAGAGCTAGTCCACTACAAGCTATGCTCAAAAGTAAACAAGTGCGAATAAACCCATGTTAAGGCTAAAATTTACATAAGCTTTAAGGGTTTTGAAGAGAAAAGGAAAGGGGGCTCAAATGCAACGAGTTTGCTCAAATAAGGTGGTTGTTACAAATGACAAAGCTTCGTAGGAAGTTTTGGTTTTGAGGCAGAATAAGAAGGCTTTGGGGGCTTTAGGCACTAGGACAAGGCGTTAGAGAAGGAGGGGAGACATCCAAGCTCCTAGAAGAGCAAGAATTAAGGATAACTTGGAGAAGAAAGAGAGGAAGAAGAAGCTCCCATCCCTTATTTGAACTTCCTCCGAATATAGGCTCTTTGATCTCCTTTCTTGTCATTTCACATCTTCAAATTGGTCTCCTTTGTACAAGTCTCTTGTGGTTATCTTTGGTGTAGACTTTATGTCATTCCAAATAATTTAGATGATTTTTAGCCCTAATGTTGGGCTTGATACAAAAGTACAATAGTTGAGCTCATATTTTACCAAGTATTTGGGCTCACGTTTTTACAAATTGATAAAATTAATCTCTTGGCCTTCTGGCTCAAGTTCTTAATCTTCATTATTTTCTGAAGTTGTTGCGGACGATTTTGATTTCAGTATTTATTTTATGATTTCAAAATATTCATCTTCTGTTTTTGTTACTGCCACTAATGTTTGGGATTTTGGTTTTTGTTACAAGAATAAAGTTGGTTCAATTTGTTTTAATAACTAAGAATTTTGGGCTAGCTATTCTTTTATAGCCACATGATGAGCTTTATTTTCTTGTGAATTTATCCCACCATTTCACCTAAAATTTTCTCACCATTAGTAGAATATCCAATTGCGAGTCTTATTCGTAGTCATACTTCCATGCTAAAACTCATGGAATGAAGAATTTTGACACAGAAAAGAGGCCTAGAGAGAAAATGTCTTCATAGACTTTCTTTTGGTATTTTTCTTTGAAAGTACAATAAGTCATAATACTTTTTGCAAGAATATCTATAGGATGTTCCCATATTGTTTCTAAGTGGCAGTTTGTCACATTATTCATAAAAAAGGTATTGAATAAGGCTTGCTAGTAGTTGTAGTAGGTATAACTGGGAAATACAAAAAATTTATTGTAGCTTTAAATTTCTTAGGTTTCCATAGCTCAAGTCCTCACTCCATAAGATGAATCACCTTGTCGATTTTACATGTGGAATATGTAGGAATTGTCTTCTCGGATTTAACATAATGGTGCTTCATTTTTACAAATTCAGTTGTTTTTCAAGGATATGCATATAGTCATCTTGGGTTTTAGATAAATCCTAAGGTTTATTGTGCTATCCTTTTCGGAAAACATTATTGATCACTTTAAAAGGGTTTGGTCATAAAAAACATTTTCAATTGTCAAAATATTTTGAAAGTGTTCATTTTTCAAAATAGTTGCCTTAGAAAGGTTTTTGTTTTGAAATTTGTCAATCTTTTGAAAAAATTATCAAAGAAATTTTCTTTGATTTTGGCTCATATGAAGCAACTTTTTGGTGGCATTTTCAGCAACCATTTTTGAAAGTATTTGTTTTTGGGGGCACTAGTCAAGTGAATCTCTCATAACTATAGTCAACTCTAGAGTTGTTGAAAGGTGCTTTAAACTCTCAAAACTATCAAACATGTTAGATGAAGTCTCACCTTGCTTTTTGGTAGAAAAGTTACTGTCTTTCTGTTTCCAACATCTCTTTCCAAGTTTTTACCGGTTGCTTAGTTATATACTTTGAAGGGATAGTCTTTGAAGCAGAAGAGCTCACATGGGTAGGAGATGGGTTCACTTGAGTAAGAGATGGGCTCACTTGGCTATTTGGGATAGTTTTGCTCTTAGGATCATGATCTAGATTGCAAAATTTCTCAGGTTGGAAACCAAGGATGGAGTTTGCTTCACATTTAATAAATTCAATATCAAAATCAATGATACTCAAAATTGCTTGCCATTTGGAAAATTTTTGTTTTGAAGCAATATTTTGAACATCTCTTAACAAAAATTATTTTATAGATTTGCAATCAATTTGAAGTAGAAAATTTTGATTTAATAAGTCACCTTGAAACTTTGAAATGTACAAAACAATGGATTTTTTTTCCCTTTTGATTGTTAAACAATTGCTTTGAGTAGGGTTCTAATGTCTCAATGTGTATTAGACTATTTGATCCCTACCATTCACTTTTTGCTTTAAGATACCTCCGTATCCTAGATTGAAAGCATTTGTTTCAACAATTTTAAGGGCATTTGGGTTAGCTAAATGCAAAATGGAATGTCTTTGACCATTAGTTTGATTTGGTTTACTAAGCTCGTGTTTTTTTTTGACCAAGACTTTGTTTTGTTCTCAACCTATCATGAAGAGGTTTATAGAGCCTATTTAGGTTCAAATAAAAATCCATAGGATAATTCAGACTCCCTGAAAACCTTTGTAGTTGTTTTTTGTCAGTGATTTCATTTAGAAACTTGTTACTGAATTCTAAAGTTCTCTCAATGGTTACAATGGTAATGTCCTAGAAACCTAACCTTGGTTTGGAAAAGGCTAAGTTTGATTTTTGACACTACTAATCCATTTTTCCTAATAAAGTGAATGAATGTCTTGATGTATTTGAAGTGTTGCTCTAAAGATGAGGAAAAGATCAATACATATCCTAATCCATTTTAGGGCTTTTATTGAGAGGATTGTAGTTAATTACTAAGCTGGGTGCTCCCCTCTCTTTCTTGGAATTCTTATTCACATAGACAACTGCACAATTTCATAGAGATCTAGACGTAGGGATTAAATTTTTTCCAGACAAGTCATTGAGCTCTTTTTTATAGAATTATTCTAACTCTTTGTTTATCTAGATAGGCCTAGCTTTTGTCATAATTTGTTTTTCATCAAAATCCTTTTCATAAGGCAAATTCATAATGTGTTGCTTTTTATTCCAATTTTTTTTTGCCAAATCAGAACAAATTTCACTTTCGATAAACTTTTGTAAATTTCTATTTTTTTTGCTCACATCATAATCGATTATCTATTCTCTCTACTGAAATACCATTCTTTAAATATGTCAATTTTTTTAATGTTGTAACAATGATGTTGTTTAATTGGTTTTCATAAATAGAACAAACATTGATTAGGTTAATGTACGTAGTTCTTAATTTTTCTATGAAAGGGAAGTTCAATTTTTGTTATTGGTTTTTTGTTAAGATACTATTGTGAATCACAACGTAAGGGTTAATTGGTTTTATGAAAAAGGTTCCTAAGATAACCATGTGATGAATATCTGCTACGATTATAAAGGAAGTTTTCATAGAAAATTCACCTTGACAAATTTAGACATCAATTTTTTATCCTAAACTTTAAGGTGTTAGCATCTTTAAGTCTTTCTTGGGTTTTTGGCAATAGTTTTATAGGGATTATTCCTTGCTTAATGTAGTTCAAATAAGCTCCTATGTCAAATAATGCTATAACATCTATACTAAAGTCTTTGCTCACCTTAAGGGTTATTCTAATCAAATATATTTTTCAAGTAATTTAGTTAAAAATGAAAAGAAAATCTTCGAGTATTTTTTTGGTATTATTAAGTTCAAGGTTTTCATTTATTTCTTCATCTAACTCATATTCTTCTCTTTTGATTTGTTGAAGCAAATTCCTAGTAGTTTCACTGTCTTCCTTTTGTTTTTGTTTGAGTATTTTCAACTTTTATTTTATCACTGTCATTTCTTGGTAAAGCCTAAAATGTGTAGGTTTTTAGTTTTAGTTTTTATTTGCTTTATATAAGATGTTGGCCAAATTGTAGGTATTGGAAGATGTCGAAGATAGGCTTTAACAAGGGGTTTCAAAGGATTGTTGGAGTTTTTTTTTCCATATATTCTTTTTGTAATTGGGGCTTATGAGTGTGGTTTATAACTTCTAAAAGGAACTTTTGGTCTTTCTTTAGTACATTAACTTGTTTTTCTAAATTTGATTGTTCTATTATTTCATCACTACTTGTTGAGCTGTTGGTTTCTAATCATAAGGCTTTGTTTTCAAGATATTAAGAGCACTCGCTATTAGAAATTATTAAGGCTTACATTTTGTGTAATGTTTCTTATTCTAAATCTAATTTTTGGATTTTCCTATTGATTTTACAATATCTAGTTGTGTGCCCTTTATTATTTCACCTAAAGCACGTAATATTTTTAAATTTTGATGTTAAGGGAAAGTTTGGAGGCTTGTTTATATATTTCCTATTAGGATTGGACTTTTTTAGAATTTTCTATATTTTTATGGCATTTATTTTGGGTTTTGCTATATTGGGCATTACTAGAGTCTCTACAAGGTTTTTGCTACTATTTTGGGAAATATCAAATTGTTGGCATAAAGATCCTAATTCCTTTTTAGTTTTGAACATTTTATATTTCAATTATTTTTAGAGTTTCATGTCTTGGCAAAGTTTTAGACCTTCACATTACGCTTAACTAGTAAGCTCACTATAGGTTAATCTATTGTATGGGATTTGACCATTATGGGTTTCTCTAATTTTGTTTCTCACTTTTTCACCCAATAGTGGAAGAAATTTTGCTAATAAATTTTCCTTCCAAAAGAGCTAATTTGAATCTTCTCTAAGCATTATTCTAGTAAAGAATGTATCTTTATACCACTTGAAATCATAAAGTTTTTTTTTCACCTAAGGTTTGATATAATTCAGAACTTTTATCATTCAAATATGAAGAGTCTCCTATATAATATAGAGAGATTGCCAAAATTAAGGTTGGGACTGTATCTTGAATGGGCTCCTATATTCTTCTAAAATGGTCTTACCTTCTTCATTCGTCCTAACAGCTTTAAGGATTTCTAATCTTTGATTAGGTGGTAATCCCACCAACATTTAATCTGTCTGAAAATTTTGGCTATTAAGAGCTTAGCTATTGCATGTTCAGAGGTTCTTATTTAGGTTATATAAGCATTGACTACCATTATCATTTGTTAGAGCACATTTAAAATGTTGTATTTGGACGTTCCATCAATATTACAATCATAGACAGAAGATGCATTATACTTAGTCTGTTGTATGACATTGGGCTTTTGATCTATGTCTATATTGGGGGCAATGTGTTTTATCCAATAGTTTTGTTGCTAATGAAGTTTTCTTACGATTAGAGAAGGAGGTTGAAGGTATTCAGTTTAACTGTTGCTTTCTTGGTCAATTGTGTTCACTTATTGGAAGCTATTAGCTTTGACCCTAGTTTGACTCCTAGTTTAGATGGTGTTTAAAGTTTGAGATGTTGAGGATTTCAAATAATTAGAGACTATGTCCTCGTTAATCCTATCCAATTAGTTTTGGATGGAGTTTAAGAACTTTTAATTGTTCTTTTTCCTAAATTGGCTCAGAGTGGTACTGGTTACTTCATAAGGCTTAAAGACTAGGGTCTTAATAGATTTTGTTTTGGTGATCACTATGGGATTTTCTAAACTTTTCTTTATTCTAGACAGTCGTCCTCCTAGAGAATTAAAATAAGTATTGGTGTAATTGTTCTAACACATAATGTTTTTGATATCTTTAGGATTCACATTTTCATTTTCATTTTTGTCTTTCAAGGGGGATGCTTCCACTATGTTTTGTTTGTAAGGAATCCTAAATTCATAGAAATGAGGGTTTTCTAACTACAATTTCTCTTCTATTATAATTTCCCACACCTTTGATTTGTTACTTTTTTAATGACTCTAAAAGGATATTTTATGTTGTTTCCCTTGGCATACATTTCAAACCAATCAAAGAATAGAATATGCATTTTATGGTTGTTGACAAACTAATAATATTTTTCTTGAATATGTTATTATTTTTCTAGGAAACTGTTAAAAAACTTTAATATTTTTTCTTTGTTTTTTAAAGAGTAAAAATGATCATGTAAATTTTTTTGTTCACCTAAAAATCTTTTTCTTGGATATACAATTCATTATTCACATTTTTAGTTATTAAAGAGAAAGATGGAGATGTTGGGGGAGAATGTGGCTTACTAGTTTTGTAAAAATGCTGTGGAATGCTTTTGTTGTAATATACTCCTTGGAGGCTTGAAGAGGGAATGCCAAATGTTAAATGCCTAGGCAAGTCTTTATTAAGGTAATTGATAACATATGGAATGCTAGAGACTCTTCCTAGGTCAATGGTTAATGTTAAAACAATGCCATTGATTCTTTGGCTTATAGATTTTGTAGCAAAAGATAGTTTTACCTTGTCATTTAGATATTGTTTTACTTCTTTGACTTTGGTGTTTGACTGAAAGACACATGTGGACTTGGATCCATGCACCCTTAAGTATCCATTCCTCAGGTAGGTTGATGTTCTATCCCTAGTGTATCCCAACCTCTAGTACCAATGATAGGATCGTGAACAATAATGAGGCCATAGTAGAAAACTTTGAAAAATCTATAGATAATTGGGAGATTCCTAAAGTGCATTTGTCTTCTATTTTTGTTGTGCCCAATAATGTTTGAACTTTCGATTTTCATTGCAAGAATAAAGTTGGCTCACTTTGTTTTAATGGTTGAGAATTTTTGGCTAGCCATTCATCTACAACCACTTGATGGGCTTTATTTCCTTGCGAGTTTTCAGGGGCTTTAAGTACTAGGCCAAGGCCTTAAAGAAGGAAGGGAGACGCTCTTAATATGATAGTAAATCAAATTCTCATTTATATAATAATAATAAATAAAATAATTAATTCTCATCCATTATTTTTCTAAATAATTAATAATAGACCTGAATGATTTATCATATTTACATTTCATTATTTATCATATTTATATATTTTTATTTATATAAAAATACATAATATTAAATTTACATTTAACAATAATTAAAAATATATTACTTAGTTTGAATAATAATTAAACATTTTATTTATTATATACAAAATCCTATTAATAAGATGATTGATCTTTCGTGAGTTAGTTTTTTTCCCATTCACCTTATCCTTATTTGACTACTCCTATAAGACATCTCTAATAAATGTTAGAGATATAAAACATTAAATTAAATGAGTATGTTAGAAAACATTGGATCCTGAATTTGTTTATGTTGTCTGTCTCATATTTACTTTATTGTAGTTCATCATCTATTAAGCAACTTATTTAAATTATTTAAAATCCACTGTAACAAAGACTATCAACTATATCCACATCCTTCTCCTCCTGAATTAATCTGTTTACTACTAGCTAGGAGGTTATCTCCATAAGTTAAGCTATTAAGGAAGCAAGCATAAAGTATAATTCTATCAACCAATTTAGATATATCATATGGCTAGTAGAATATGAATATTTCGTGAAGTATTATACTTTACTGTCATGGTCAAAAAATAATATAAAATTATTTTGTATTGCTTAAAATTAGTGTACCAAATTATACTGGAGAATTTTGAGTTAATATTAGGTCAAATTTTTTAATTTAAAACAATTTTTAAAAAGTAAATAAGGAATTTTATTAACACAATTGAAGCATAAACAACATTACAATGACCAAGAGCAATACATAATCTAAGACCAAGTATCAATTCGATCATATTAGTTATATCTTAAATGTTCCATTTGTTCCTTATTCCTTTACTAATCTTGGCGTGAATGCCTTTAACAATCAAAATTTCCCTACTTTAGTTTAATGTTTTATCAACTAGAATCTACTTCTCAACAGCTAGATCTTTGTATAATCTACTTTTTTTTCTCTCCAAATTATGTAGATTAAAGAAATGAAATTTCAATCCCATCTTGTTTAAAGGATTTCGTTGTATTGACGACTCATGCTATGATACTTGACCATTTATTAGTGGGATAATACACCTACATAATATGTTGCAAATTGTTCTAGATGGCCCTCAAGCAGTTAGATTGGAAGAAGAGATGGCTTTTGTTCTCACTTCCCTCGTTACAAAGATGAAAAATAAGCTCATAGTAGTAAGACCCTAAATTATACCCTAGTAGAAATATTACATGTTCATGAAGGTAAATGTGATAGGTGTTAAAATTGTGATATGAATTGAATGTGAATTGTATATCTCTTGAATTTTTGGTTTAATGGATCATACGTAGTGACTTGGAATTAATTGTTACCATTAGAGAAGTGAGGTATTAACATGTGCATTTGGACTAGGAAAATGTCAAGTGGAAAGACAAGTTGGTACATGAAACTTTGAATGACTAAGCCTATGAATTAGTGACATTTGACATGAAAAATTAAGTGATAAATGGCATAGTTAATAAATTGACAAATGGAAGCAATAAGTGAGTGGCAAATGACCTAATATATTGGTGACATTTGGAAGCTCATATATGGGACAGATGAAGAACATGAATAGTGATATATGCTGTTACAATTTGATGACACCTAGCATTGGATGAGACAAGTTTTTATTAGAGTAATTTCTATTTTGCTCATTCTTCATCGTCTTCATCTCTCACCACCAAAACCTCTCATTTACTTACTACTCCTAGAATTTTTTCTTCAATTTGCATCATCACTTGGAATCCTTGGATGATACTGCATTAAGAAAGCTACCTTATACTACCTTCTATGTTGTTATCATCTTGGTGTTAAGATCATCCTACATCTTCCTTGAGTTTGGAAGTGTGTTGGTTATATAAAGGGCTGGATTACTTGGTTCTTTGAAGAAGGAATTTGAAGTAAAACAAGTAAGAGAATTCTAAACTTGATAGCATGTACTAATATGAGTTTTGTGATGATTGAATTGGCATGGAACATATGCTATGATGATGATAGATGAGTTCTGGAAAAGTGATCTTTGTATGGCAAATTCTATTTTGATTTTAATGGATGAAAGATCATGGATTGTAAATTGCCTAATGAATGATTTCTGTATTGGAATTGGACATGAATTTGATGAGGAATTAATGCACAGTTAAGGTCTAATTGAGGTATGATATATGGATTGAAATGAAGGTGCTTGGAATGTGTAATGAAGGAGTTGAATATGGAAATTGGCAGGGAAATGGGTAGTTCATGACCGTGACACTCATCCCACGATTGTGGGCAGATGCGTTAGCTTCTGTCACAACCGTGGGAATGTACCCCACGATCGTGGGCAAGGTTTTAACATGGTAATTTCTGTTTTGTGCAATTCTTGAATCACATAAGGACAAAACACTTTAAAATGGTATTTTTAAACTTAATTAAGGCTTGAAATAAACCTAGTTTGATGTGGGATTAGTTAGTTAAAGGTTGAATAAGTTTTGGATTGTTAATTGACATGATAACTTAAGGAATGTAATGTTTGATATCAATATATTTAATGTTGGAATATGTGATTTGTTTAAGGAAGAATGTGTTCTTATTGAACACAAATGTGTTCCAAATTTTAGTAATGTGAATTGGATGCTAATGTGTGTGAATTAGAAACTTGTGTGAACACATGTAATGTGTAATTACTTAATGTATCCATTACTGCATTATTGCAAATGCTTATGTTTATAAGGCATGTTGAGTTTGATCAATTGTGAATAAATATGTTCAAGTTGAGCAAAATAGAATAAAGTCATATTTTTTTGCAATATATCTTTTACATAAGAATTTTGAAATGTAAAATATGTTGTTTTAAAATTTCCAAGTCCAAGTTCTATGACTAGACACTTCGGTGTCTTCTGATCTTAGACACTTTAGTGTCTTCTGTTTCAGAGACTTAAGTCTCTTATGTTTTGAGATACCAATCATAGGTATCTTTTGTTCTAGTCCCGATACCTACTTCTATAAAAAGGACTAGCAGACTAATCTTTCTTATATTTTGATATATGTTCTGATCTTATATAAGATAATCTCTGATCTGATATAAGATAAGTTCTGATTTGGTGCAAGATATATTTTGATTTGATACAAGTTCTGTTCTATTATGACATAGTTATATCCTTTTCTGAGACTTGTATATTCTGTTCTGAAGTAATGACGTTTTGTTATAATATGTTATATTCTGTTTAGTATATCCTGTTCTTATATGTTATACTTTATTCAGTATATCCTGTTCTGATATGTTATACTTTGTTCAGTATTTCCTGTTCTGATATGTTATATTTTGTTATGATGCAAATAAAGTTTGGATTACTTTTTAATTTGAACAATTAAAGATTGTTTGTTATCACATGATTCAGTACATGTGATTGTTAGACGATTATTAGAAACAGTTGTCATTATGTATCTTGTTTAGTTATTCCCCACTAAGCTATATGCTTAGTATGGTGGTTTTACCTCTATGTAGATTCTGATAAGAAGACTTAAGGCTGGGACAATGCAGTGGCCAACGAAAGACTTGATATGATTTTGAAAAATGTTATGTTTAAGTTTTAAGTTGTATTTCAATGTGTTGAGACATATTGTATTTTGTATAAATGGTTTGTAATAACTTATAAATGGTATAAATGGTTTGTAATAACTATAATATAGGATGGATTTGTATGTAAGGCATGTATATGATGAGTACAATATGTAAATGATGTTCTGTATATAACTCAGCAAAGTATGAATATGAAGTATGTTGTCTTATTTTCAATGAATTTATGGAATATCTTGGTATGCTTTAGGATTGTTTTGTGTGGCATCTGTATATCCTCTTAGGGGATATTCAGGTGTGACAATAGTTCCTATACCACCTATCTTTTGTTCTCATTTTATTTTTTATCACTAACTAACTAATCATTGAAGCTTTTGAAATGATTGTTTTATTCTATTTTAGATCATACTGTGATATTTTCTACAAGCAAGGACTAAATATTCCATCGCATGAGGAATTTGTGTATACTCTAGAGTTTTTAGCTAACTAGACAACTTTATCCTCATTGATTGATTGATTAAGCTAGGTAAAATGTTCACTAGGCAGTTGGAGCCCTTAAAATTGCACCTGCAAGCACCATCTTATATGACTATGATAACTTTAGCATTTAAGGGGATTTCAGAGGTGAGTTGGGCCAATTCACTTTATTTATTAGATTGTACTAATCATTTTAGTTATCACACTAGAACCAAGATTTTTCTTGATTTCTCACTTAATGTTTGATCCATGGATATATTTGATCCCTTAGCTTGAGCAATTGAGTAAAACTCCAAGATTGTTTTATATTAACTTCCAGCTGCCATAGGCTAGATTCCCTAAGGCAGAACTCATTAATACATTTCGTCTATAGTGTTTCCTTGCCCATGATCAATCTTTATACTCTCTTGGTTAAAAGGACTTTTAGCATAAATGTCATTAAAATGATTCGAAGGCCACCCTCTTTATTGGGTTTGCATAATTCATCTCTTTTAACTTTAACTCCTTTGGAGTTATCTGCTTTACCAGACCATAGGAATGTTTGATACATTTTTTAGTGTCCATGATAATTCTTTTAGGTAGGAATAGATGAGCACTCTAACTTACATGTAAACTTCTAAGAACTAAGTTGATAAGCACCAATCTACCTATAAGGGATCAGAATATGTTTTGCCATAAAATGATCCTAGCTTTAAAGGATTCAAGCAGGATAATGCAATCTGCATATTTTGGTTTGGTTATGGTAATGGAAATCCCTAGATATTTAAAGTGTTGGATCCCACTTGTTTCCAAAATCCAACTCTTGCTCTGATACCACTCATGTTAGATCCCGCTTGTTTCCGGAACCCAACTCTTGCTCTAATACCGCTCATGTTGGATCCCGCTTATTTCCGGAGTCCAACGCTTGCGAAATCATGAAACATATGCATCTTACCCTGAAGGGTTATTGCATTAAACCCTCATTAGCTATCATCAGTTAATCTTCATTCTCATAACATCCCAAAAATTTCCTCATAATTTGTTCAATGGCGTGCCCAAACAAATCAGTCACCATACTCGAACTCATTTATCCTATTTGTGAACAGAATTTGGAAAATTTCAACAAAGAATTTCAATTTGACCTCTTCAAAGAAATTTTAGCTCTAAGTCTCTAATTTGTTTTGAAGCAAGAATCATCTCAATCGGAGCTCTACAATTCAAGATATGCTTAAAAAGCCAAAGTGTGTTCATACCCTAATCATGCTCTCCCAACCGATCCCTCATTTTCTTTCCATAAAACTTTTTCAAATACTCCAAAAGATACCAATTTTTTTTTAGAGAAAGATAAATGTATTAGGAATCTAATGGTTTAAGAATCACTTCATTTGGAGGTCGGATGAGGAAGTTATACCTGAAAGAATCGAACATGTTTATACCCTCAAACAAAATTATACCTATCTTAGCGTGATTGCCATAACTTTCAATATAGATGTCAGATTGAGTTCATTTTTAGACTATTTGAAAGAAGACTTCTAGATCTACAACTTTCATGTAGACCACAAAGTGAGATTTTGCTTCCAAAAGGGTAAAAAATCGCAATATATTGAAGTTGTCCCGTGTATGTCCGTTTAACGGACATTGTCACGCTTGGGGGCATCTTTTCACCCGAGAAGGTCCGCTTAATAGATATAAAGTCCGTTTAACGGACATGGGCGATGCTGGGGGTCATTTTTGACCCGATAAGGTCTGTTTAACGGACCTAAAGTCCGCCTAATGGACATAAGGGTTCCCCAACTCCTCCACAGCCTCTTCAATGCTTCTTACATCTAATCTAACATCATATTCACTCATAATCTCCCCAAATTCAACTTTTCTAGTGAAAAATCACTCCATATCAATTCAAACACCAAATTTATCTCATAAAACTCTCAATTCTCAACCCATTTGGTTCATCAAAACCACACATTTCCCATCATTCTCCATAGCTGTCCTACACTCATATCCTATGCAGCATCACAACTTGCAATGATCATAACTTCACTACGATATCCAAAACTTACAAACTTTATATCGTTGGAAAGCTAAGAAGATCATCTACAACTTCCAAGAAGACAATTTTGGCTAATTCTACCTAATTCGATACAGTTTTTCCTTTGAATTCAGAACACAATTTTCCCTTATGAAAACTTGAAATTTGTCCCAAATTCACTTCCTTAACTAATGCAACATCATTCTTATTCATTTATAATTCCTATCCTTCTTTTCCATAACATCTCACTTACAAGTAATAGCAATTCATATTCAAAGTTCGTCAACTCACATGGATTACTTCTTCAAGTGTACTTAATTTCAATTTAACCTCATCCTTAATTAATCCATATTCCAACTCCACCTCATTCACACTCAAATTCACATTTCAAATCCATACACAAATTCATATTTTATTTACATCATAAATAAGATTTTTACAAAGCTTTAATGGCATTTCCAAGCCACATTACATCATCAATATCAAAATCCAATATACAAAGGATGCAAAACCCAATAATTCTTGAAATACATTTGAAACCTTGTTCTACATAAACTACTCCAAAACAAAAGAAAAAATGCAAATTCGGAGTAATGTCTTAACTTTCTTTCACTCGGTCTCTTACTCATCACCTGAAGATGGGACGGAAATGGGGGTGAGCTTAAAAAGCTCGTGGGTAATAAGTTTATAGCAAATAACAAGCAAAATCGTTCAAAAAGTTCATTGTCAAAGAAAATTCTTATTAAGTCATAAAACACATGTTTCTCAAAATTCTTATCAAGTAATCAAAATCACAAACAACACAATTTAGGCATTTTTCAACTTGTTTACAAATCATAAACACATAAGCACATCAAAATGGTTTGGATAGTCCGTAACATAATGCATTAACACATTTCCCATAAGGGTCCTGTGTAGCCGTGAACAGAATGTACTATCGCAATCCCACATAATAGTTTTACGTAGCCGTGAACTTAAGGGAGTCCGTGAAGGAGCTCCCTGCCACTAGCGGGTAAGTGGGAGAAGCCTTTAGACAAGTGCACTGACATACAGAACGGTTCAAACCAAACCCATATAACATGTAATTCATGACTTGAAAATAGATTGCCCAAATGGCACATTTCGAAAACTTGTTTTTTCATGAACATGCAATTTTTCGAAAACCCTTTCATTCAACAATTCACAATTCATCATCGAAATTTCATACACCAAACATGTAGCAATTTCACAAATCATTCAAAAGCAATAAAAGCAACATTTATGAAATAATTGAAATCATTTTACTTTCTTGATTTGGACAAAAACAACAATGGCTCATTGCTCAAATTATAAACATTAAACACATCTTGATATTCCTTGCTTAATACTTGTTCAAAATGCATCCCCTCTTGCTCCTCTTGCCTCTTAATTTCCTTCATCAATGGCAAAAATCCCCAAATCAATAGACATTCCAATTGAGAAACCCATAAGACATAATCATCAAAATTGATCTTAGAAAACTTAAAACCATACATTTCTTAAGCTATATGAACCAAAACCCTTTAAAAAATCCAACAAATCAAAAATACTCTTACCTTGATTCTACACTAAATGAGGAGTTTCTTCGCTCTAATGGAAGTACTCATCCTCTTCTTCCTTTTTCCTTATTGAATAAACTTCATAATCACTCTTGATTGCTTAGACAAATCAAAACCTAGCTCACTTCCTTCTTTTCTCTTCGTCTTTCTCTATTTCGTGCCTCTCTCTCCTCTCCTCTTTCTCATTCACGTTTTTGCTTCTTTCAATTGCAAGACAACCTTTTTCTCTTCCTTTTATACCATTATTGAATGAACAAAGTCCATTTTACCCTTACTAATTAGCCTTGTAACTTAAAAGCTTAAGTGGCTTGCCAATTTTGCCCCTCATGCAATCATACCACCTTAATACTACAATTCAATCAACTTATATCATAAAAAATCTTACTCACATTAACATGCTAATTAAATCCACAAAATAAAATAATTAATCTATCAAGACCTCAAAATTTATTTAAGTCATTGCCTAACTCCTTCCAAAAATCAAAACCTTTTTCTAATCATGTAATTGAAGGAATTTGCTAGCACTTCCTTCTAGAAAAATGTTCCTCAATATCTTAAGTTTCTAATGACACCAAAATCATTCAATTTGGTTCAGTAGTCTAAAAGTTATGCCCCAAATTTTTCCCAACTGTTCTTATGTTAAAACAATATTTTGTGCTCAACTTCCATCCGAAAATTGATATTCTTAGAGATTAAATCAAAACTTAGTTTCATCAGAAAATTTGTAACCTATTTCTCTAGTTTAATCCAAATTAAGAATCACCTCATTTAGATAACTAGAGGAAAAATTATGGCTAAAACACCAAAGCATACTCAATGAACATGTTTCAATTACATTTTCCAGCTTTTAACTTCCAACAATTTCTCATTTAATAGTTCTAACTTTCGAGAAAACTTTGGAGCCCAACGTATCGCACTTAGGTGACATTACACTAGGCAAACACCCAAGTAATAGAAAGTAAAAGCGAAATGTAGTTGAGCTCAATTGGAATTAAAAAGGCATATTTTTCAATTTGTCGTGTTGGAAGTAATTTTTATTGAGGCATAATCTTGATGTAATGCATATTAAAAAATATTTGTGAGAATATTTTAGGAACTACTGTAGGAATTGAAGGTAAATTAAAAGACACAATTAAGGTTAGACTCGACTTGGAAGACATGAATATAAGAAAAGATTTGCATTTGAAAAGTAGAGATGATAGGTCATACATTATTCCACCTACTTGTTACACAATGTCAAAAAAGGAGAAGTAAGCTTTTTTGTCAATTTCTTAAATCAGTCAAGTTTCCTAATGGGTATGCATCAAATATAGCTCATTGTGTCAATGTTAAAGAAGGAAAAGTATTGGGGTTGAAAGGCCATAATTGTCATGTACTTCTACAACGATTACTTGCTATTAGAATACGTGGATGTTTACCAAAGGATATGTCCGTAACTTTGGGTTAATTGGGTGAGTTTTTTAAGCAATTATGTTGCAAAACTGTTGGACCCTGTTTCTGGAGTCCAACTCTGGAATCGTAAAATGTGAGCATATTACCCCATAAGGCCCAGTCCCATTACTTATCCCGAGACGACCATGAGAGGCAGTTGGGTGGACGGCATGCGAGAGGAAAAAATGAAAACATTTAATTTGTAAAGAGAAATTTCGCCGCCAACCATGGTGGGTTCGCCGTGGCAAAACCATGGAAATAATTCCAAGGACTCTTCAGGAGAAGTTCGCCATGGTAAAACTATGGCAATAATTCCAAAGACCCTTCGGGAGAAGTTCGCCGCAGCGAAGGTCCAAGGTCAAGCGAACACACCCTTTGGGTCAAATAGGCCACGACGAAAAGGCTAGCTTCGTCTCAATGAAGACCCTAGATGTAACATTCCGTTTCCATCCAAAGGGTTAGAATTCTAAAAATTTGGTACATGTGAGATCAATCAGAGAAATTGGGATAACACATCTCATGCTCATGCATTATATAAGGTGCACATGCACATGAATAGTGAATCCTTGCACATAACAATAATTGTACCTGCATTCATTGACATTCCGGGTATAATTGTAAATAAATGTGATTGTTAATGAGAATTTTGGTTTGCTTATATTGAAAATTGATTTGGAGAGTGTAATTGTTGAGTTCGAATTTTTGGAGAATTTTGGGAAAATTTTCTAAAAATTCGAGGTAATTTCTGGACTAGGAAAAATGCCAAGTGGCCAGACAATTGTTAAATGGTAATAGAAATTACTATCAAATAGTATTGGAAATTTTGATACATGACTTTAGGAATTATTGACAAGTGTCATTCATTGGAAATTGGGTTTGAATGGATTAGTTTAATAAGAGAAGTATAGTTGAATGTATGGGAGTTGGACATGTAGAAGTGACAAGTGTCACTTGCCAAGCCATGCCTTAAAACCACCATTTGTTTAATTTTGAATACCATTTTTGCTCTCTCTCATGATACTTGTCTTTCAAAAAGCCTTTGGAGTTTTGTTTTTGGGTTCTCTTCTTCTCTTCTTTGTAGCTTCTCTCTTCCTCTTCTCCATGGGTTTTGATCTCCTCCAACTCTAAGCCTAGCTCTCATCTCTTACTTGCTTCCTTATCACTTTGCTCTCTCTTTCTTTCTCACCATAAAAACCTATCTCTACCTCTTTTTGAGATGATGAACGTGTATTGTATGGGGAGTTAGGGATTTGAGGTACTCTTGAAGATCTTGAAGAAATCAAAGCTTAACCAAGTAAGTTTTGCTTTAAATGTTATGGGTATGGTTAATTTAAGCTAGAATGATGAGTAACTTGAGATTTGATGATTTGATTTTTGCAAGGTATATGTATGTGTCTTGGGTGATGAGAAATTGACGTTCATGTTTTTTTTTGAACATGTAGGATGAGTAATAATTCTTGTAAGGGTATAGAGAGGTTGAATGATTTTTAAAGGGGTGATTGGATGAGTGTCGAAACTTGCTTATGAATGGATATATATATTTATGCTCTGTTTTTTTTTGGTTAAGGGTAAATTATAGATTATGAGTTGTTTGTGAGTGATTTATTGGGTTGTATTGGGTAGAGAATGATGAGGAAATGAAATGGAGGAGATAATCTAGGTATAAGAAGGTAAGATGAGTTGATGTAAATATTGGAAGTTTGAAAAATATGGAAATTTTCTTTGAGTATGCTTCAATGTATTGGCCATAAATCTTTCCATAGTTAAGAAATTGAGATGATTTTTGGTTTGGATTAAACTAGAAGTATTTGGCTACATTTCTTGTGAAGACAATGACTTTTAATTTTGTCTTTAAGAGTCCCAAATATTGACATGAATGTGGGAAATTGAGTGCAACAAAAGTTATGGATACATGTTTATGTTGTGTTATGTTTTAGGTGTGTGAGATGGATTATATTGGGTGTTTATGATCAAGTGTGGACTATGAGATGTGCATGGAGGATGTTGAGTTAAAATTGGATATATTGGAAGGAGTAATCCATAGAGAAGAGTTGGAATTTGGTAGTGAATGCATCATAAATTGTGTTTAAATGGTTTTGGAGTGTTTTGAAGTGATAATTGCTTAAGAATAGGTGAATTTGGGATGCTTAAGAGTGTATGTAAGGTTAGAATGGGTTTAGGACCCTTTGGAGGAGTTTTGGAGGTGAAAATTTTAGTTAACCCGAAGGTTACATTGCCTGCCCGTGTAAATTCACACGGGCCGTGTTTTTCCAGGCGCAGGGACACACTTTCACCCGAAGGTTACACGGCCTGACCGTGTGATTTCACACGGTCCGTTTGTTTTGACCCTCTTAACGACAGAATTGCAATTTTTAGTCTTTATGAAAGTTGTAGACCTAAATGTCTTCTTTATAACCGTCCAAAAACGAAGTCAATCCGACATCTATAGTGAGCGTTATGGTGTTTGCTCCAAAGTATGTTATATTGGAGTAAAGTTATGAACATGGTTGCTTCTTTTGACCATAACTCCTTCTCTAGACCTCCAAATGACTTGGTTCTTGAAGCAATAGATTCCTAACACATTTTCCTACATCTCCATGAAAATTGGTATTAATTAGTGTTAAATTGAAAGAGAATGATCAAATGAAAGTGTGGGAGTCTGTTGGAACCATGCAAATGGGATTAGTTTTACTGAGCATACTTCAATGTTTTGATTATATTTGGACCTATAGGATTCCAAATGAGATGATTTTTCATTTGAAGTAAACTAGAGAAATAGGGCTACAAATCATATGAAGAAGTGGTATTTTGATTCAGTCTCTAAGATGTTCAATTTCTAGATGGAATTTGGGTATCGCACATTGGTTTGGCCTAAGAACAGTCCAAAAGTGTTTAAGGCATATCTTCCTATTTACTGAACCAAATTGAGTGATTTTGGTATCAATGGATTCATAAGACATAGGGGAACACTTTTCTAGAAGAGAGTATGACCAAATTACATCAGTTTCACTTTCTCATTGAACGTGAATAGTAGACCCGAAAGTGCGTTTTGGAAGATTTTGAAAGTGAGTCAATGAGAAAGGAATGGAGATTTTAATGGTTTCAATGAGGCTTAAACCTAAGTATAAGTTATACTTAGATGGGTTTTGATATGAGAGTGATTATGTGTTGAATTAGACAGAAAAATACCCGGGATTATCATGAACATACATTGTACATATTCCATATTTGTTCATAAATGAATTCCTGTGCAAAGTGATTAATGTGTGTGTAATGTGTATATTGCATAATGTCGATGTGCAGGATAAGCATCCTCATTAAGGAGTTTCCAGATCTTGGAAGCAATTGTTAATTTGGAGCGTACCGTGAGTAGACCGAGATGGTCTCATTTTATTGTTTGTTCTACTTAGATTTTTGAATTGATTGACTATTGAATGATTATATGAATATGATTGTTTATACTGGTCCGGACGGGAGGTCCGATGATGTGAATTTTGAATGGAGTATTGAAGTGCTACATGAATATGATTGTTTATGCTGGTCCGGACAGAAGGTCCGAGGATGTGAATTTTGAATGGGGTATTGAAGTGCTGCTTGAATGTGAATCGGATGAACTAAGTGTACATAATGTGATTGTTAAACTTGTTCTGGATATACATTTGCATATGAATGAAAGGGTAATTTCTTAGCTCTAATGTTGAACGCCGGACTAACATCCGATGATATGGGAAATGATTGAATGAGTCTAGGCAAATGTGAGTGATGCATTCCATCTCATGAATGCCTGAAATATAATGGTAGTTGTGACCAGAGTAGCCAACGATCAGAGCTTAAAGCTCAACGAGTGAAAATGAGCTATGAGCTCAAAAGTGATTTAGAGCCTCAGGCTCAACGATTAATGAGCCCTATGGGACAGTTATTAATGAGCCATTCATGGGACAGTTTAGACACCCGGTCACAACAGAATATTAAATGAAAAGTAAGTTTCATGTGCACTGCATATGCATAATATGAATGATTAAATTGTATTGAATGTGAAGTGTGAAATGTGAAATGATATGAATTATGTGTTATATGATTGGGTGAACTATCGATGATGGTCACTCATTGAGTTCGCAAAACTCACCCAAAATTTGCAATTATTTTTCAGGCTTTGAAGAGTACCC
>JANKOD010000006.1:11262838-11273161 GCA_026284645.1 Erythroxylum acuminatum | reverse complement strand
TTCTATATCTATATGCATGAGTAGATATGGTTTTTATTGCTCCGTTTTATTTTTCGCTGCATATATTTGATATATATTATGTATGAGATGCATGATCAGAACCTTACAGAAAGATGGTGACAAGCTAGTGAAGCATAAGGCAAGGCTAGTGATGAAAGGGGTATAAATTTTTTATGAAATCCTCTCACTAGTAGTGAAGATGACCTCAATTCAAATAGTTTTATTTCTAACTTCTTGTTTAGATCTTAAACTCAAACAATTGGATGTTAAAATAACCTTCTTGCATTGAGATTTGGAGGAGGAGATATATATAGAGTAGCCAGAATGTTTCAAAGTTAAAGCAAGGAAAATCTAGTCTACAAGTTGAAGAAAAGCCTATATGGGTTTAAATAAGTTCCAAGGCAATGGTATTAGAAGTTCAATTCTTTTATGGTGGATCATTGTTATAAATAAACTTATATAGATGCTTGTTTGTATTCCAAGAAGTTCATAGTGAGTACGTTATCATTCTTCTTCTATATGTTGATGATAAGTTGATTGTGGGTCAAGATGTTGGAAGAATCTAAAAGTTGAAGGAGGATTTGTTTAAATCTTTTGATATGGAGGATTTGTTCATGAGACCTACAAAGTAGATTTTATCCATGGAGATAACTTAAGACAGGAAGGGAAGGAGATTGTGCTCTTCTCAGGAGAGATATATTGAATAAGTACTAGAAATGTTCAGTATGACGCACGCCGAGCAAGTTAGCATGCCATTGGCACCTTACTTTAAGTTGAGTAAGCATGCATGTTCCTCAACAAAAAAGGAGAAAGATGGTATGTCCTTTGTTTCATGCTCATCCACAGTAAGGTTTTTGATATATGCAATAGAGTGCACAAGGCCAGATATTGCATAGGTTGTTCAGAAAATGAGCAGATTTTTGTCCAATCCACTAAAGGTTCATTAGGAAGTAGTGAATTAGATTTTGAAATATTTAACAAGCACATCAAAGTGGAGTTTTTGTTTTGGTGATGGTTTTCCAACTCTAGAAGGTTTTACGAATGCAGATATGGCTGGAGATCTTGATAAAAGAAAATTCACTTTAAGTTTTCAATTCAAGTTTACAGAGGGAGCCATCTCATGAAAATCCAAGATACAAAAGTGTATGGCTTTATCTAAAACTGAAGTAGAGTATGTAGCTGCAATGTAAGTTTGTAAAGAAACGCTCTAGCTGAAAAGGTTCCTTTAAGAGTTGGATATGAAGCAAGAAGACTATTAGCATTTTGTGATATTCAAAACACTATTGACTTGAGCAAAAATATTATGTATTGTTCCTGCACAAAGCATATATATTTCAGGTATCATTGGTTAAGCTCTATGATTAAAGAGCAGGAATTAATGTTAAAGAAGATTCATATAGACATGAATAGCACTAATATGTTGACTAAAGTTATTCCCAGAAGTAAACGTGAGCTATGTAACAAGCTTGTAGGGATGTCTCTCAAGCAGATGTTGGAGAATAACGAGTCTTTCCTATAATTAGGCTGAAAGGAAGATTATTAAGTATCTAACCCGATTTTGAGACTTACAGTGATCATAGACGCCTTATGATTTATGGGAATGACAAACAAATGTAGATAAGATGGATGAAGCTCATATGGAGAGAGACATGACCTTGTAAGGTGCTACACACTCGTGTCCTAAACTTACACAACTGTATAAGTAACAAGTCCCTGTAGAGTGATACATGCTCGTGTTTTCCACTTATACGAACATATGGATCAATCATGTAATTCTCTGAAACTATGTGAAAAAGGACATAAAGAGCAAAGATATACACATTCGTGTACACTCTTCTTTGTGATATGCACGACCGTGTATGACAACCATGTTGTGATCGTGTACATTTGCGAGTGAGGTAGTGTATGTGACTATGTATGATGCAAAAAAACCTATTTTGTGATATAAAAGAGAACAATGTGTAAGTTTCCATGAGAGTATAACCATAACGTCCAAAAGTGAGGAAAAATAGAGAGAGGACAAGTAGTACAATATTCTCATATTTTTTAATTATTTTTGAATTGGCATGAGATTTGTTGATTCTTACATCAGTTTCTGCTTCAATCCTGAAACTTTACGAGACAATTTGTTACAGGATGAGAGCTCAAACTTTCTAAATCTTTATTTGAGTTTAGTGGATTTCCTTGTTAGTTTGGCCTATAGTTTTTTCCTTCACACTAGAGGATTTTTCACGTAAATCTTGTTGTTTATTTCATTATTAAGTTTTTTATTCTCATACTACTTTGTTGGTTGAGGTTGAAGAGTATTTTAATTGTTAATGTTTGGTTGATCTTTTAAAGAGTTATGTTATTGTCTCCCAACAATTTCTTCCAACTAGTAGTTAGTCAAGATTTGTATTAATTTATTTGTCACACAAATATATTTTTCATTTAAGCATAGTTTGGAAAATTTTAATATAAATACTTCTAATATATTTCATAAACCCAAGTAAGTTGTAAATTACTCTAGTTCTGAGCAAAGCATCTATTTTAATTTTAAATTTCATTTTAAAATTAATATAATAAATTATATAATATGTAATTTGCTTTTAATAATATTTTAAATATATTTCTTAATTTATATTTTGTTTATAGTAACTCTTTATCATTTATTATAAATACTTAAATATATAAGTATAATGTTCTAGTGACATAAGTTAAGTATACATTGTAGGAAAACTTTTGAAACAATTGAATAAAACTAAGATTAAAATAATTTTGTAGATGTAACTACTGATTATTTTCATAATATATCTTTATTTGTTTTAAAATTTTGAATAAAATATTAAGTAAATTAATTATATAAATGTTTGTATCTAAATATGTTCAAACCAAATTAATAAATTCAAACTAAAAAGTTGTTACTGTTGATATATTCAACAATATGGACGTTTCTTAATTTGTAACTATTTTATTTCAAATTTTTTATCAACTTTTCTCATAGCCTCTTCTTGAAAAATCATAAGAAATTGAAATGTATCAATTATATAGCAATATGTAATTAATAAAATATATAGTTACTAATCATCATCTAACAATAAATATGATGTGGTGCAAATGATATTGATAAATATAAGGAAAGAAACTCAATAATTACTACAAAACTTATATGCATAATTATTTAATTATAATGCATAATTCCAAAACCTATGGAAAGTTTTGAAATTATTATTTTGTAAACTTAGAGGATTAGCTGGGAATAATATACAAGATAATTATAATAACTTTCAAAATACATGAAGATAGTATTTGAAGTTAATTTCCTAACATATAAATGGACGTACATGCATGTTTCTTTACTTTTATGGGATGTTTTAGTTTTAAAATAAAAGTTCCAATATTTTCAAGTTTAGAATCAAATTCACCTTTTAATGTTAATGTGGAGAATAAATATAATAACGTTGTTTTAAGTACTTATTTTAAATAATATGATATATTTTTACTAAATAATATTTATATTTAAGCCATAATTTAGTTTTTAAAAGATATATTATTTTTAATAAAAATAATAGTTACTGTCACCATAATTTATTATATTTGCATGTTTTTTATAATAAGAGTTGCTTTTATATTATTTTGAATATTGATATATTATAATTAATGAAGAGATTAATTCCTTTTAAAATTTATATGAATAAATATATGCATCTTTAATATTATCTATACACGTATTGTAGAAATTTGAAACATAAAACAAAATTGTACAAATGCATTATGGTTAATTACCAAATTGATTCCTTTTGATACTTGTATACAAACAAATATCTCTACTCGAATATTTCCTATAAACATGTACTTGTATATATAGTAAACTTACAATTTTAAAAAAAATATTTTTCCACAATTTAAAAAAAGATGTAAATGAATATGTAAAGTATGTTAAAGTCCAATTAATAATTTAAAAAGCACATTATTTTTTATTTTCATGTTGGCCATGTGTTAGCAATCAGCAAATTGCATTAACTGTTAGTTGATTCTACCAGCGGTTAGCGAACAGCGAATTATGTCAATTGATTTGATCAGTAGATAATATCAACTGTTTATTTAAAAATGTTGGGTAAAAATTAGTTCTTTATGTGTAAAATGACTTATGATGACATGACTTTTAAAAAAATTATAAGAACATGAGTATTATATCTTATTATGTCTTTGAATATTCTCATAAAAATTTAGTTTTAGATATCTAAATTTACAAATTAAGTTTAGGGTACTAGTGTTAGATGAAGGAAAGCAATAATAAAATATGACAACTTGAATCATTTGTAATAATTTTTAGGTACAATCTTTTTTTCGCTCCTTAATTTTTCGGTCGTTGGAACAAAATATTTTTCAAAGGAACATTTTAAAAAAAAGTGGATTGAGTTCAATCCAACAACTTAACCAGCTGATTACTAAATATAATTATCTGCGGTATTATTAAATGAATCATTTATAGTAACCTTCTTGAAAGTTTAATTTCTTTTAGTTATTAAATCCTTATATATTAAATGTTACTAAATTGGAAGAATCACAAAAATTGAACTTATTAATCAAATATAAATATAGGTAAAATTTTTATAACAAAATTTATATAAAAATCATACTTTTAAATATATTGTTAAAATATAATGCATCTATCAGTTGGAAATTATCATTAAAGTCAAATAAGTTGCTTTATTAATTTTTATAAATTGTTTGTTAAGAAAGTTAAAATTACTTCCTTTTAATTTGCTACTCGTCGAAATAATAGTTACATTATATATATATATATATATACACACACCCAGAGGAGATTACTGTTTCTACTACAGTAATCCGTTATAATACATTTCATTTTATTTTGTTATATTTCATTCCATAAAAAGCTTTACAAAAAGAACATTAAAAGGGAGTGAACGAGCCTTATAATTAAATGAGATGCAGCACAGTAGCAGAGAAAGACTGCCAACCTCATCATGCCCAACAATGCAGTCACCATTATCCTCTTATTTCTCAACATCTCCCTTTTCCCAGCTATCTCCGCATTGAACCAAGAAGGACTTTCTCTGCTTTCATGGCTATCAACCTTTAATTCTTCTTCTTCTTCGGCTTTTTACTTCTCTTCATGGGATCCCACGCACCAGAATCCATGCAAATGGGATTATGTTCAATGCTCTGCTGATGGTTTTGTCTCAGGACTAACAATCACTTCTACTAGTTTTCCCATCAGCTTTCCTACTCAGCTGTTTTCCTTCAACCATCTCACAACTCTTGTCCTTTCTAATGGAAACCTCACTGGAGAAATTCCTGGCTCAATAGGAAACCTGTCTTCACTCATCATCTTGGACCTCAGTTTCAATGATTTAACAGGTTCAATCCCTGCAGAAATTGGGATCCTATCTCAACTAGAGTCACTTGTACTCAACACAAATTCACTACATGGTGAGATCCCAGTAGAAATAGGTAATTGCTCAAGGCTAAGACAGCTAGAACTGTTTGATAACAATCTCTCAGGCACGATACCTTCAGAAATAGGTCAATTGTCAGCTCTTGAGACCTTTCGTGCCGGAGGCAACCCGGGCATTCATGGAGAAATTCCAATGCAGATATCAAACTGCAAAAGGCTGTTGTTTCTAGGTCTTGCAGATACTGGGATTTCTGGACAAATACCAACAAGTTTAGGGGAACTGAAACTTCTCAGAACTCTTTCAGTGTATACTGCCAATCTCACTGGAATCATCCCAGCAGAAATTGGAAACTGTTCGGGTCTAGAGAATCTATTTCTTTACGAAAACCATCTTTCAGGAGAGATTCCTTTTGAATTGAGTCATCTAAAAGGTCTAAGGAGGTTGTTGTTATGGCAGAATAATCTAACAGGGAGCATACCAGAAGCTCTTGGTAATTGCTCTAGTTTGAAAGTCATTGATCTCTCAATGAATTCTCTTCGTGGTCGGATTCCAGGTTCTCTTGCCTTTCTAGTTTCATTGGAGGAGCTTCTTTTGTCTGAGAATGCAATTTCAGGAGATATTCCATCTTTTGTTGGCAATTTTTCTGTTTTAAAGCAGCTTGATCTTGATAACAACAGATTTTCTGGAGAGATTCCAGCTGCCATTGGGCAGCTGAGTGAGCTTTTGGTGTTCTTTGCCTGGCAGAATCAGCTAAGTGGAAGCATTCCTACTGAGATAGCCAACTGCAATAAACTTCAAGCGTTGGATCTCTCACATAATTTCCTTACTGGGTCCATTCCACATACTTTGTTCCATCTCAAGAACTTATCTCAGTTGTTACTATTATCAAATTGGTTTTCTGGTGTACTTCCATCTGATATTGGCCAATGTTTTGCCTTGACCCGCTTACGGCTAAGTTCTAACAACTTCTCAGGTCAAATTCCACCGGAGATAGGACTACTACATGATTTGACCTTTCTTGAATTGTCAGATAATGAGTTTATTGGACAAATTCCTCCTGAAATTGGCAACTGCACTCATCTAGAAATGGTTGATTTGCACGACAACAAGCTTCAAGGTGTCATTCCTATATCTCTTGCATTTCTCGTCAACTTAAATGTGTTGGACCTCTCAAGTAATTATATAGCAGGCACCATCCCGAAGAACATAGGCAAGCTTATATCCTTGAACAAGCTAATTATCAGTAGAAACGTCATTAGTGGTTCAATTCCGAAGTCAATTGGCCAGTGTAGGGATCTACAGTTGCTAGATATTAGCAGCAACAGGATATCACTTTCAATCCCAGATAAGATTAGTCGATTACAAGGTTTAGACATTCTCCTGAACTTGAGTAGGAATTACCTAAGAGGTCCTATTCCAGACAGTTTTTCCAATCTCTCAAAACTTGCCAATTTAGATCTCTCTCACAACATGCTTACAGGAACTCTAAGAGTATTGGGGAGCCTTGACAATCTTGTTTCTCTGGATATCTCATACAACAGATTTTCAGGTTTTCTTCCTAATACTAAGTTCTTCCATGATCTGCCTGCAACTGCTTATGCTGGTAATCATGAACTCTGCATCAATAGAGCAACGTGTCATGTAAGTGGAAATCACCACAGCAGGATATCCATTAGAAACCTTATCACTTGGACTCTTCTCAGTTTAATTTCAGCATCGTTGATTGTCCTTGTTGGCGTGCTGCTGTTCATCAAACTTCGCGAGGAGGACAAAGAAGATAACATAATGGAGTGGGAATTTACACCATTTCAGAAACTAAACTTTTCGGTAACTGATATTGTGTCACAACTCTCTGATTCAAACATTGTTGGAAAGGGTTGTTCAGGCATGGTTTACCGTGTTGAGACTCCAATGAAACAGATTATAGCAGTGAAAAAATTGTGGCCGGTGAAAAATACTGAAGCTCAGGGAAGAGATTTGTTTTCCGCAGAAGTTAAAGCTCTTGGATCAATAAGACACAAAAACATTGTAAGGCTACTGGGCTGCTGTAGCAATGGGAAAACAAGATTACTCTTATTCGATTATATCCCTAATGGGAGTTTGGCAGGAGTGCTCCATGAGAAAAGGTTGCTCTTGGATTGGGACGCAAGGTACAAGATTATATTGGGAGCAGCTCATGGTTTGGCATACCTTCACCATGATTGTATCCCTCCAATCGTACATCGAGATATCAAGGCCAATAACATCTTGATAGGACAACAATTTGAGGCCTTTATAGCAGATTTTGGACTCGCTAAACTTTTCGATTCTTCTGAACGTTCAATCACTTCAGATGCAGTTGCAGGTTCCTATGGATATATTGCTCCCGGTAAGTAGGACACGCATTTTCAACTTTCTGCAATGTGTCTTTATGTGCAAGAAAGCAGATGCATATAATCTGCCTAGACGTATTTCAATTATTTCTACCAAGTTAGGGCTCAATTTTGGTATGGATATTTTAGTGTCGGATACAGTTTCTTCGCTGACGGACTTCAGTCCGCTCATAATAATGTGGTTTAAAGGACTGACAAAAATTCTAAAAATTGCAGAATATGGGTACAGTTTCAGAATCACGGAGAAAAGTGACGTATACAGCTTTGGTGTGGTCCTGCTGGAAGTCTTAACAGGGAAAGAACCCACCGATAGTCAGATTCCGGAAGGTGCCCACATTGTCACCTGGATTAGCAAAGAACTCAGAGAGAGGAAAAGAGAACTAACAGCAATTTTAGACCAACAACTTCTCCTACGTTCAGGTACACAGCTCCAAGAAATGCTTCAGGTTATTGGGGTGGCCCTTCTCTGTGTCAACCCTTCACCAGAGGAAAGACCTACAATGAAGGACGTAACTGTGATGTTAAAAGAAATCAGACATGGCATTGAGGAAGTAGACAAACCTAATTGTCACAGCAAAGCAGCAGCTGCAAATCCAAAATCAGTAGTTCAGTCTTCTAGTTTCTCCAGATCGTCTGAACCTTTAATTAGATCATCTTCTTGAGTTCGTAGTTTTATGCAATATCTTGCAGTCTTATTCATTTGATAATTGGTCAAACAACAGAATTATCTGTTATAGGTTGATAATGTTAGCTTTAGGCTTCTCTTATTCTGATTCAACTCTTGCCTAATTAAGTTTGTGAGAGTGTAAGTAAATCAACAAATTGTTTTTTTAATCCAAGTTTCTTTGTACGAAGCATTCCATGTTCAGATTCCACCGCTCGTGCTCTTTTGTCCGATGAACAATGTAAATTAAAAGAAAGAAATGGGAAGTTGTTACTTCAATCCTTTTGTAGACAGATATTCCATCCAGAAGTATGTAAGAAACTGAAAGAATCCCACAAATGCCCACGGCAGCTACTGAGAAAGCTACTTCCACCAGTAGCATTGATCATAGAATGCAAACAACAATTGAAAAGAGCTACAGCACAAACTACAAACATAGGGCCCTTTCTATCAGAAGGCGTTACCAAATTAGGGACCAAGAGAAAAAGACATGCAGCATCAAGCCTATTGGATTTGTCTGTTTGGGGTCGGTCGTAAGAGAAGGACATTGAAGGTGGAGGAAGCAGGAGGACCACCATTGGAAACACGCGCGTCTAACGCAAAACATCAATATTCGTAAAGATAAATCGACCTCACCCCTACCATGTTCTTGAGCTGATGCATTGGCTCTGGTCATGTACTATCATACCGTCTCAGGCCCACTTGATAGGTTTTGTAACTCTTATCATGTTCCATTTCCACTCCAAGAAACCATGATCAGAAATTCAAAAGTTAGAAATCATTTTTACCTAATAATTCAGAGTCTGTTGAGTAACATAAGCTGCAGTAATCAGGAGCTTATTATCTGAACAAAAATTGAGATGTAAAACAGCTAAAAGTTTGACTTAGTAGCAGTTGTAAGAACTTAACGGCTATCTCTTAAATTCATGAAGATCCGAATCTTGATAACGCATCAAGTAAAAGGATCTATGTATGTATTATGTTTTCTCAAAATTTGGAAAAAAAAGAAAAAGAAAAAAGCACCGTCTGCACATTTCATCCACCTAAAATGATGTGAAGAAAAGTGGGAGCGGGCTTAATCAGGAACTTGACGCGGGAACCGAAAGGGTGGGTACTAGTAAAAGGATTCAAGAACAGGCACACGTTAGGTCCCAAGCCATCAGTCAGCCGAAGCTACAGGTCCCCTCAATTCAACATCTGAAATCTCCATTACTCTTGTCATCGATAATCAACCACCAACACAATGACTTCTGTATGCAATTAATCAGCTCTCTTGAAAATACCCACATAAAACCAACATTTATACACATGATTAAGAGATGCCGTTGTAGCAAAACGAAAACCATGTTCTAATGCGGCCACAATCAAGGAACACAACCCTTTCTTCAACCTGCAGAAAATGTTGTGTCCGCTACCGTAAACCATAAGAACCAATCGGTACCAGTAATGTGACCTGATATAAAAATAAAATTTAAAAATTGAAATGTTACTAAAAATTAATTCAAATGATTTTGATCAACCTTTTTTTTTTTTTTGACAAAATCAACCTTTTGATTATAGGAAACTAATAATCAAATTTATAAAGATTTTGAAATGCTGCAAAAAAGACTTTTTTGAATTAATTCGAAAAGGAACAATAATCAGAATTTGTAACACCCCACTTTTGCAAGAAACTTACCTGACATCTTGAGTGATATCCGAGTATGTACCCCACAAGAATGACATGCTAAAATAGTCATTCAGTCAAAACTTGTTACATTTTTTTAAAACAATATACGTATATGCGAAAATCGATAAACAAATTGGGTCCACTTTATTCTTAAACATTTCTATTCACAAGTATTATTAGGGATGGCAACGGGGCGGGTATGGGGTGGGTATG
>JANKOD010000006.1:11248453-11259332 GCA_026284645.1 Erythroxylum acuminatum | reverse complement strand
ATTAACCACAAAACAAGTATAAATAACTATTTAATCAATTCATGCAAATTCAGAAAAAAAAAATCAAGGTCCAACATAATATATTCCCCTGCACCATATGAGTCATGTATGACCTTTTATGACAGCTTAGCTAAGGCTAAACTTTTTTTTTGAAATTTAAATAAGAATTTACTGAAATAGAAGAATATAAAAGATCTAACTAATACACAAGTACCTTATAACACTCCATACATTTAGGTTAGAAACCCTCATGTCAGCTATTCCATTTCATATTATAGCTACTTATTATACAAAATAAATTAAAGCTCAGTTAGCTTATAGGCACCATCTCATCTTCTTGCTTTGAGTTAATTTGTTATGCAAAACCCCTGCTACAAATGTAAGTCTTCTTTGCGTCACTACCTTATGGAATAACTCCTCCCATTTATTTTGATTTCCTCCAAATAGTCTAGAGTTCCTTTCCATCCATATGTTGTGTACTATAGTAGCAAAACAAAATTTGAACAGTTTGTTATTGGCTTGATTTGTTAAGCCCATCTCACCATTTCTGGCCAGTTATTTGCATTACATTTGGTGTTTGATAGGGATGTTACTTTATTCTATAAATGAGATGAATACCTACTTATATCAATGCTCTCATTTTGATTCATTCATAATCACAATGTGTACACTCTATGCTGAATTTTAGCCTCTTCTTTGTAGAGATTCTTCCTCTAATTACAAGCCATAGGATGAAAACATGTGTTGGTTATATGTCTTAGTCCCAAATGAGGTGGTACTAAAGAACTTTATGAGTAGTTATTATCAATAAGTAGTTTCTATAAGACTTTGAAGTGAATAAATTGTTTAAGAAATTTGTAAATGTTCTAACAAAGCTATAAATTATTATCAATGCCCTCTTATGCTTAGTTTTCAAAGGATATATTATCTAACAAAAGAAAGCTCGAGGATAATTAAGTTATAGCTTTTATTAAGGAGTGTAATGCCACAATTTAAAATATATCGCCTTTTAAACTCAAATATTTTGGCAATGTCTTTACTCCATGTACTATTGGTCATACAAGCTTTAACCATGCTTTGTGTAATTTAGGGGCAAGTAGAATTAGTGTTCCCATTCTAGTGTTGAGATAGCTCCAATTGTGGTCAACATAATTGTAGCCAACATATTATAATACAAAAATCATGATCAAAAATATTTTCAATACACTTGGATTGAATGTAAGTATTTGGATTTGTCCAGACCCAGCTTGACCATTTTCAAATGTCTTTTGAGTATATAATATAATGAATAATGACAAAAGGAAGCTTGTGCAAAACTTTCGTTTTAGAACCAACAAAAGGCTATTTTCATGTGCTTCTTGATTGCGAAGTTGTTCATCATTACCATTCCAGTAAAGACTATAAGCGGAAGGAATTGATCATTTCGAAGTTCTTAAGTTGATTCCACCATTCATTCACCAGGATATGGTTAGTATCTATTTCTGCCTAAGGCTGCAGGGGAGTTCTCTCTCTACTCTGCTTCAGTTAAGACTCCAACTTTTTTGTATCCTTACAATTATTTGCTAAAAATATGACGAATGTGTATACTGTACTAGTTTTATAGAAATCTGTAAGTTAATCCATTTAGACCTCTACTCTTTATTCGTGGTTCACCGGATAAATATTGAACGAAGGTTCATTTCTAATGAACTACTTAGTAATTGATCCTACCAAATTACTAAGTAGAAATGGACCTCATATATGATATAAGAACCATGATTATTGGTTATATTTTTAAATGTAACCTAATGAAACAATACCAAAAAAAAAAATTCAGAAGTTTTTTAATTGCTTTTTAACTATAAAATACTTTTTGTAGCCAAAATAATTTTGATGAATGGGATAAGTTATACTTTAAAGTCTATTATTATTACCTACATTTATTTTAATTACAAATTAATTTTTGTAACCAAAGTAGTTTTGGTGAATAGGTTTTTTATTGCAAAAAAGAGTTTCACAAACAAAATACAATATGCAAGTTTAAAAATTTTAAATCATAAAAAAATTTAAATTTAAAAATTCAAAAGGTGAAAATGATTAGGTCATTTTTATTAATTAAATTTATTAACTATTTTTACAAAAGAATTGACTATTTTCACACACAAAAAAATAATTAAAAGGTGAAAATTACTTTACAAATAATAAAGATGATACCCCCAAATCTGCCCCAAAAAGTAATGAAGATGATATAAAATGCAACGACGTCGTATCTTCATATTGAAAGATGTTTAACATCTGAAACTTGAAAGTCTGCATCCTCATCGTCGTATGCTCTCCTGTACCTGTGCGTGTTCCGCATCACCCTCATCCTCTGCCATTCACGCGTTAAGAACTCTACTGTGAGGAATCAAGGGTTGCTTTACTTGGTAAGTCCTAATTTCCCCTTTCTATTTGCTCTGCCTTTCTCTATTCATCCTAATACTTTCTCTATTCGCCCTTATATTTTCCCTTTTATGCAAGTTTTCTGCATACTTTCCTTTTGCTGTGTTTATGTACTCCTTTGGGCCCAAAGTTGTGTGATTACGACCTGATTCCCCAAGCGGCCCCTTTTCTGCATATTTCTGTTTTCAATTGCATAATTTCATACAGTTTTATGAAATTTTCATAACATTAAACAATTTAAGTTGTGATTGGATGTATATATGCTTTTCATCAGGAACGTGCAGCATTACTGGCAAATTTGGATGCTGATGACAAATGTAAAATTGAGGTGGCAGCAGTGAGGGGCATCCAGGCTCTGGTTATACTTACCACAAGCTGCAAGTTTGAAGGAATGCTGGAACAGGTGATCCTACTTCCAGATTTCAGTGCATTCCACTAACACGATTATTGGGTCTTTAACCATTAGATCAATTGTTACTTCTCTTCCAACCAGGCTGCTCGAGCACTATCTAATTTGGTTGCTCATGATAATAAAATACCCATAATGCTTCTGTTTCAGGAGCATCGTGCACTTGAAGCATTGGTCCAACTCACTTATTCTCATCATGAAGGTGTAAGGTAATCTTTGTTAAGGTACCCGTCGTTTTATTGTTGTGTCTATAATGTCTTACATAGACAAGTGACTTTTGTCTGCCAAAATTGAATTTTCTTAATTATAAGTACCTCAAGTTCAGTTCCATCTTGAAGTTCAAACTTTCTGCTGGGCTTGAACTAAATTTTGTAATATAACATTCTATGATTTAGTTTAACTTTGTAAGCTCCTTATCTTCAACAAATGGATGGATTCGATGTTGTGCTTCATAATCAGGCAACAAGCTGCTGGTGCTTTACGGAATTTATCAATTGAGGATAAAAATCGAGAAGCAATCACAGTAGCTGGTGGTGTTATGGCCTTGGCATAACATTGCTCAAAATTTCTCTTAATTAAGTGCTTGGGTTCTAGTTTGTCTTAAAGTTAGTCTCACTTAGTCTCTGTGATATATCATATCTACTTTACAAAATGACAATTTGTGGAGTTCTAGCTCCTATTGATTACATCATACGACTCTTTGAAATGGGGGCTACATCTACCATGTTTCTGTTTTTCAAAGAACTGACTTGCATTTGCTATTTTCCTATTTCCTCTTGGGTTGTATAATAGTTGCCACTAGAACACATCAATTAAGGTTGAAAATGGTGTAAAGCCTAGTCGTAGTGAAATCTCAATGTGTGATTACGGTTACCTTGGAATGGACAAAAAATATGATCTGGAATCCTTTTACATGAAAATACAAGGGTAGGAGTTGTGGTTGAAATTTGTTACTAGTTGTTATAGTATCGCATTGATGACATTGTTTCAGGTTCCAAGTTATGGGGTTTATCATTAATTATGGTTGTTTGATTTATTATGGTTGCCAGGTTTCTCTAGCAAAATCTTGTTCAAATTCCTCCTAGATTCTTCAAGAAACTGTTGTAGGTGTTCTGGGATTGTCAATATCATAATCGAATAAGGTAATTACAAATTTTATTTTAGATATGTTGTAATAGTTCTTTGAGTTTGTAACTTACATGATAGATTTGGCCAATTTATTTTTGGCTTTGATACTGACTTTCTTCAAGATTGTTTTGCTTACTCCCTTGATTCTCAAATTTTGATATAATAGGCACAAATTTTGGTGGTAGGCTGAATCCTAGGAGGTTCGGTTTTGAAATATCAAGCCCTTTCCTACAAGTTTGAAATATACTGGATGTATATATTTTTGGTCTTATGCGTGATAATAATATAACAAGATACACAAAAGATTAATTTATGTGAAACTTAGAAATTAAATTCCCATAAAAAAAACTATAGCCATGACTTCCCATGACCAAAGTATTAGTACCAAGTTTTTCCACTATATTACACATGACTTCCTTAATGCCTGTTTGGTTGGGCTTTTGGAGGGTAAATAAGCACTTTTTTTCACCGCAAAAACTTTTTTTAAGAAAAATGAGTGTTTCACTATAAAATAAAAAGCACTTTTTTAGTAGATATAACTTTTTTGGCAGCTAAAATACAACTTTTTAAGAAGCTCAAATTTGGAGCTTCTCAAAAAAGCACTTTTTAGGTAGATTTTTCAAATCAATTAATGAGCTTATTTTTAGTTCCTTTTGTCCGTATGTTTTACACATAATTCCCACAATACTCACAAACACATTTTCACATTTTTTTATATTTATATAATATTATATGACTTTTTTATATGTTTTAATATTTAATTTTGATATTAATTTTACTTATGTTATAATCCATATAAAAGATTTGGTTAGATATATTTTCATTTATGTTTCATAGGGTTTAAAATTATATAATAATTAATATATTGTATTTTGTATATTGTTTAATATATTTTAAATAATATTTATATGCATAAATAATTTTTATTACAAAATAAAATATAGTTAAAATTAAAAGTGCCTTTTTATTTTTATGTTGTCAAACAGTTTATTGTATGATGTTCTTTCAAAAATGCTCTTTTTGAAATGATAGCCAAATAGTCAACTGACTTTTTAGAAAAACTCTTAACAGAAAAGCTCTACTGATATAAGTCCATCCAAACAGGCACTTAGCCTCCCCAATCCTGACCACTTTCTTCACGTTTACTTGTTATACCAACCAATAATCAGAGATAAAGAGAAAGACAAGAAACAAAAACAGATGAAGTAGAAGATGGATTTACATGGTTATTGAAATTCTTATAGATAGCTTCTACTCATTCCATCACAGACTTCACCAAAGCAGCGTTGTATCTTTCCATTAAAGCAAGTACATCTAGAGAAAACATGAATCCTGATAGCAAATAGATTGTGATAAAAAAAAGAAGAGAAACTCAAACTCTAGAGAGTAGGAAAAATAGAAACCTGTAGCATCAAACTGGGAGTAGATGATAGGTGAGGGCTTACAATAGAGTAAGAGCAGCGTGCTATTTGAATTACGAGTAACAAGGTTACTGAGACACCAGGATAAAGCTTGCATGCTCTCATCACTCTCATCCACTACGACCACTATCTTTCGCCCCTTCATAATATTCACTCCTTCCATTGAATGACTGCTAGTTGGTTGCATGAACATGCATTTATACAAGCTCTTAGAAGTTTCTCGGCCTTATAATGTTGATATCAACAAATACCAAGCAACACGACCCTGGTCCAACCTGAAGTCAATGAGTGAGGCTCAGTTTGACAGGGCTTTAGATGAGACTCGAGTTATTTAGGCCCGGCCTGAGGCCCAAGGCCCGATGGCTATGCAAAAGTTGTTGGTCCTGGGCGAACCCGACCTATGCCACCTCTACAAGCAAGTCATTTTGTACGTATAGACAAACATGGATGCTTGTAATTGACTCGTATCTACTATGGTATTCAGTTTCTTGGGTTCTTTGTTAGGTTTGACTAGTTTTATCATTTCAGATGGAATTCTAAGCAAGATTTGTTTAGGAACTAGCTACCAAAATCAAAGTTTGACAATTGGTAAACTCAACACGACGCCAAAGCTTTTGCCGGCTACTCTCAATCATATTCGTAGGATATTATTGCGTATTGGATTTTACTACATACAGATTGTAATTACGTAAGGCCTTTTGAGTTGAAGAGTCGTTCTAAGTTGCAAGCCAACTTGATGTTGTTTTTAGTTGATTTTATAGCTTTGATAGACCTTGTCTTCTTATCCACTTTGGGAAATGATTTTAGACCATAAGTGAAGCTATCTGTTAAGTGGATACAGCCGAATTTTCTGGCCATAAATGTTGTTTTCTCATTCTATTATCTTCCTAGGTTTTAGATTTTATTCATTGCAAGTTTGCATAGGTATATCTCCTTTTGAAATCATGCCAAAAATTAGAATAGTTTGTGTGATTATTGGTCTAAATCAAAAGTTCAAGTTTGATTTTTTTGCTTTCACGTTTATTTGTATTAATATTTATAGATGAATTAAAGACTAAACTATTTATTTTTGAATTAACAGTTAAACTATGTTTGATGTTAAGTCCTAGCCTTATTCTGTCACTTTCTATATATATTATAATTCAACTTTAATAATTTCTTTTCGAATTACATAATGAATGATAAAGTTACGCAGTTTTTGCTTTAATTTGAACCAAATAACTTTTTTTTGTAATAATTTTAGTTAACTTTAACTAATCTTGTTATTTGTTACAGAGTTATGGACTTTAACAACACTTTTGAACAGTCTTCGACAATATGTCTACACATTCCAATTTATGATGTTTTTTCTGTATTATTTTGTTTACAAACTTAAGGAATGCTTAAACTATTTCTCATATTTTGGGTAGGGAAGCATGACCAAGTAATGTTATATTGCTTTTATTGGTATAATTTGACGATGGGTATATAATTTTATTTATACAAGTAATACACGACTTTTGGCTGAGTAGCAAATAATTTTTGTCGCTCATGGAGGGGATAGATCCTCTGTCCCCAAATTTGTGTACCAACCTTGTGCCACTAAATTCAAGTCATCTATTTATGTGGGTCCCATATAAATGGATGGTTTGAATTTAATGGCACAGAATTGGTACACAAATTTGGGGACAGGATTTCAAGCCATGAAATGGATAAGCTATTTTTTTGAAAATTGAATGGTCCAACAAGGCTGCGGTGTAGTGACGTGTTTGGTAATATTAGGCTGCGACTTACGAGTTGGACCACACAAAACATGGGCTGCGGTGTAGCGACGTGTTTGGTAATATTATTAGGCTGCGACTTACGAGTTGGACCACACAAAACGTGGCCCTTTTCATCGGCACTTAGTCCTTTTTGTTTTCATTTTTATATTATATATTTTTATTTTCAAGTTCAATAAAAAAACTTATTTGTTTGAGGTTTAGTTTTTACCAATTTTTAAAATTTATGATAATTACAAAAGGTAGATTTTTTTTTTCTGCTTTTTTATAATTTGATTTACTATTAATTTAATATATATTGTTTAATTATTTAATATATTAACTATTAATAAAATTATGAATAATTTATTTTAATATTATATTTAATTAATTAAGATTATAAATAATTTAATTTTACTTAATAATTTATTTAATTTTCACATTTAAAATAAATAAATAAATGTAATAATTAATATTAAAGATAATTAAATTTAAAATATGTTCAAAATATATAAATTTTAAATAAAATTTTGATTTAATAATTAAAATGTATTTAAAATTAATATTAATTTGTAGATAAATATTAAATATTAAATTATTGATTTTAATGAAATAAAATAATTTTAATGATAACTTATTAATAAACTTTATATAAGAAATTACATTGAAAATAATTTATTTTTTAATTTTTATCTATTACTAGTAATAGAAATATAATTATATTGATGTTAACAAGTTTTTTTTTATTTTAAAAAAATGAAAAATTAAATCATAATTAAAAATTAAATTAAAATCAAATGTTCTTAATCTCTTAGGTTGACTATAAGTTAAGATTATTCGGTATTAGACACACACGGCCATAAACTTTGGGTCCCTGCAGGTCTTCATCGTTGGATTATCTTCTTTCACTTGTTACTCGAGGAATCATGTAGGGTGATACTTGCATTTGAACGAAGTTCTAAAGCTTCGTCGCGGGAGGTCAGAGATCATTCACGGGGTTCTTTTTTGGTTGAAGTTCGAGTTCTTATTACTGGCAAAAGAGTGACCATTTGTAGGAAAACTTATTACAAAGCCACTAAGGAGGTAACTGATATTGATATTGATCACACATAGTACTAATAATAGTTGCCATTTGTAGGAAAACTTATTACAAAGCCACTAAAGAGGTAATACTAATAATAATACTATCATGTACCCCTCAAGACAGGGCAGCCGGAAGCAGCCCCTATAGTTGTATTTGTTCCATCCAAGCTGGAACCTTTCATAAGACCACCGAGCAATTCTCCCCGGTCCATAAAAAACTCGACTTTCATTACTTGCATTTTTTCATTCACCTGTTTTTTAACAAATTTCAAAGAAGAATTTGATCAGATTGAAGTAATTCAATGTAGAAACAAAGAAACGTAAAGTGGGAACCGCTTATATCAACGATCTTGCACATCAAGTACCTGAAAGACACTGATGCCAAAAAGCTCAACCATTTCTCCAGTTGGCGGGTGACCCTTGAACGGACCCTCCATGAAACCCCAGTGCCTGAACTTGAAAGCAATTACTGGTGGACCAGAGTAAACTTGGAGAACTTCCAAAGCAAACCCTCTTGGGAAAGCTGTAGTAAAAGCCACATGAGCGGTATCCTCAGTTTCTTCTGCAGGGTTATAGCCTCTGAGCTTCTCTGGTAAAGATGTCTGCATAAAGGTGTTATAGCCTCCCCCGAGCATGCGTATTTCTTCCAAACTTTTTGGTGTCCTTCCTGCAGGGTTTAGAGATGGATGAGAAACTTGCTTGTTAGTACTATGGAGTTCAACAAGCTCCTCATCAGGGTGTGAAATCAACAAGATCGAATAGTTTTGATATTACCATTAACGCTAGATGTGAACTTCTTGGGATCAGCTATTGCTTTATAGTCATCGAAGCATGTCTTGTGAAAAACCTCCATTTCCCACGTCTTCACAAGGTTTTGAACTTTTTCTTCAAGGGATCCAGGAGGCCACACCTTCCCGTGCACAAATGATTTAGCAGATTACAGAGAACAAGCAAAAATTCTTAACAATTAAATATGTAATGACATTTAAACATATATAGGCTCAAGAGAGGCGGTGTATACCTTAGTTCTTCCCTCCTCAAAAAGCTTGTTGACGATATCGTAGTTTGGAGGGTCACCAAACCTCCATTTAGTGTCCTTCTCTCCCTCTTCATGTAGATAGGAGCGGTATTTGTCTCCATCAACACCTTTGCTCTCCATTTTCTTAGCCAACACCTGATCTAAGAGAGCTGCAAGGCTCTCAAGTACAATGATGTTTAATATAAGTGTACGATGTGAGCAATTATGGCATTTCTTTTTGTCATTATTCAAAGATAGCTAATCATATTATGTTCGATTGGGGTTACACCAAGTCAATTTCATTTAAGCAAAGTTAAGTCGAAGTTTTTTTTTAAAGGTAAATCGGTAAAAAATTAATTAATAAGGTAAAAAATGTACAAAATAAGGTCTAACCCAGGAGTCAAGAAGTACAAAAATAGGATCAAAGCAACTAGCCATACTCCTAACCAATGACTACTCTTGGCACTGACTAGTCAAATAGGCTACAAACCAACTCAACCAAAGAGGAATAATAAGGGCAACCTAGTTAACACTCAATACACCATGACCTCCCTAGGATGGTAGAAGTGGACAGTCGTCTGAAGGTCGAACTCGGATGTGATTTGTGGAGCTGATGAGAATCGAGCGCTGAAACCGAGTGGAAGAGACTGTGTTGACTCTTTAATGCGTCCTCGGATGAAATAGGGACCCTACCTGCAAGTTAGTGATAACCAATAATAAAATAAAAGTTACCTCACATCAGTGAATAAGCTAAGATGCTCTCTAACGTGGGAGAGTATCCCAAGATATACCCGCTCTCTGTCCATGGCTTCATTCTTGAAGATTCTAGCATTTCGCTCGGTCCAGATAAGGTACATTGTCGTGGAAAAAAAGAAAAGAAAACAACTTTCCTTTCTCCTTTTAAAAAATTCTATTATATGGGCAAAGAGCACATGTAAAGCATTTATAAAACAGAGCAATTCTTATAATTCTTATATACCAATTTCAAGGACCAATTTATCTTTCTCTTTCTATGTACTTAGCAGTAATGTTTTCTCCCTTAAGAATGTATGTCAAGTCAATATACTCAAATGTTATCAATATGGAAGCAAGTGTATACCTTCTTTCATATACCACCAATGTTTACCTCTTTTGATTTTGTTTTCTCATTTGATTCAATAGTTAGTCTTTTAACCTCCTTGGCTCACGTAAGGGATCTTAGTGATTTTTTTTCAAAATAAATTGTTGAATATACCATTGTTGTTTTTTTAATTTGATATCATTAGAGGTAATATGAATTATTGATATTTATTTAATGTCACTTAATATTGACCTATAAGGTAAAGGAATCAATATTATTAGTCCCTAATGACACCTAAGTGTTAGGGGGTGTGTGGATGGGATGAATTGCTTATTCATAAAATTCAAAAGTCATTCTAAATAACGTATTCAATTGACAACAATCGATATAAATAGGTACGAGAAAATTTCTTAATATAAATTAATTAAACATTTGAAAAATAATTCAAAGAGGATAAGGAGGAGAGAATACAAACCGATTTATAGTACTTTGACAAATAATCCTTGCCTGTTGGCCCCTGAATTTTTTTTTATTTACTTAAGCATGATTAGATGGACTTTGGAGACTTGATAGATTAAATTGTGTTGAGATTAATTAGCA
>JANKOD010000006.1:11233258-11248353 GCA_026284645.1 Erythroxylum acuminatum | reverse complement strand
ACAGAACGAGAGCGGAGCAGAGGAAGGCAAGGGCGGAGAGCTAAAGGAAGAGAGAGAAAGCTTTGCGGAACTCTAAGTAAAGGGAATGAATGAATGGAAGAGGGAGAGTAATAATAAATACATAATATTCAATAAACAGATATAAGCCGTCAGATTAAACGGACGAGCAGGATGGATCCGCAAACACAACATTCAATGAACAGATATAAGCCGTCAGATTAAATGGACGAGCGGGATGAATCAGAAGGCACAACATTCAATGAACAAATATAAACTGTTAGACTAAAAGAACTAGCGAGATGGATTGTGTGGTCGTCCATCCGAACTCGTCCTTAGTATGTATACTTAACGAAGATATACTTAATGAAGATGATATAAAATGCAATGACGTCGTATCCTCACATTGAAAGATGTTCAACGTCTGAAACATAAAGTCTGCGTCCTCATCGTTGTATACTCTCTTGTACCTGTGCGTGTTCTGCATCACCCTCATGCTCTGCCATTCACGCGTTAAGAACTTTACTGTGAGGAATCAAGGGTTGCTTTACTTGGTAAGTCCTAATTTCCCCTTTCTGTTTGCTCCGCCTTTCTCTATTCACCTTAATACTTTCTCTATTCGCCCTTATATTTTCCCCTTTATGCACATTTTCTGCATACTTTCCTTTTGTTGTGTTTATGTACTCCTCTGGGCCCAAAGTTGTGTGATTACGACCAGATTCCCCAAGCGGCCCCTTTTCTGCATATTTCTGTTTTCAATTGCATCATTTCCTACAGTTTTATGAAATTTTCGTAACATTAAACACTATAAGATAATATAACTTTTGTTAAGGTACCCGTCGTTTTATTGTTGTGTCTATAATGTCTTGCATAGACAAGGGACTTTTGTCTGCCAAAGTTGAATTTTCTTAATTGTAAGTACCCCAAGTTCAGTTCCATCTTGAAGTTCAAACTTTCTGCTGGGCTTGAACTAAATTTTGTAATCAAATAATATTCTGTGATTTAGGTTAACTTTTTAAGCTCCTTATCTTCAACAAATGGATGGATTTGGTGTTGTACTTCATAGTCAGGCAACAAGCTGCTGGTGCTGTGTGGAATTTATCATTTGAGGATAAAAATCGAGAAGCAATCACAGTAGCTGGTGGTGTTGTGGCCTTGGCATAACGTTGCTCAAAATTTCTCTTAGTTAAGTGTTTGGGTTCTAGTTTGTCTTAAAGTTAGTCTCTCTTAGTCTTTGTGATATATCATATCTAATTTACAAACTGACAATTTGTGGAGTTCTAGCTCCTATTGATTACATCATAACGACTCTCTGAAATAGGGCTACATCTGTCATGTTTCTGTTTTTCAAAGAACTGACTTTCATTTGCTATTTTCCTATTTCATCTTGGGTTGTATAATAGTTGCCACTAGTACACAGCAATTAAGGTTGAAAATGGTGTATAGCCTAGTCGTAGTGAAATCTCAATGTGTGATTATGGTTACCCTGGAATGGACAAAAAATATGATCCGGAATCCTTTTACATGAAAATACAAGAGTAGTAGTTGTGGTTGAAATTTGTTACTAGTTGTTATAGCATCGCATTGATGACATTGTATCAGGTTCCAAGTTATTGTTTTATCTTTAATTATGGTTGTTTGATTTATTATTTGATTATGGTTGTCAGGTTTCTCTAGCAAAATCTTGTTCAAATTCCTCCCAGATTCTTCAAGAAACGGCTGTAGGTGTTCCCTGGGATTGTCAGTATCAGAATCGAATAAGGTAAGTCCTCTGAGTTTGTAACTTACATGATAGATTTGGTCAATTTACTTCTGGCTTTTATAGTGACTTTCTTTAAGATTGTTTTGCTTACTCCCTTGATTCTCAAATTCTGATATAGTAGGCTCAAATTTTGATAGTAAGCTGAATCCTACTCTGGAGGTTCGGTTTTGAAATATCAAGCTCTTTCCTTCGAGTTTGAAATATACTGCATGTATATTTTTGGTCTTATACGTGAGAATAATATAACGAGATACACAAAATATTTATGTGAAACTTAGAAATTAAATTCAAAACCCCTAAAAGAAGCTATAGCCATGACTTCCCATGACCAAAGTATCGGTACCAAGTTTTTCCACTATTTTACATATGACTTCCTTAGCCTCTCCAGTCCTGACCACTTTCTTCACATTTACCTATTATACCAATCAATAATCAGAGATAAAGAGAAAGACAGGAAACAAAAACAGATGAAGCAGAAGATGGATTTTCATGGTTATTGAAATTCTATAGATAGCTTCGGCTCGTTCCATCACAGACTTCACCAAAGCAACGCTGTATCTTTCCATTGGAGCAAGTACATCTCCAGAAAACATGAATACTGATAGCAAAAAGATTGTGATAAAAGAGAAGAGAAATTCAAACTCTAGAGAGCAGGAAAAGTAGAACCTGTAGCATCAAACTGGGAGTAGATGATAGGTGAGGGCTTACAATAGAGCAAGAGCAGTGTGCTATTTGAATTACAAGTAGCAAGGTTAATAGAGCTTGCATGCTCTCATCACTCTCGTCCACTGCGGTGTAGTGACGTGTTGGGTAAAATATTAGGCTGCGGCTTACGAGTTGGACCACACAAAACATGGCCCTTTTCATCGGCGTTTTTATTTATGTATATATTTTTTATTTTTGTTTACCAACTTTTAAAATTTATGAAAATTACAAAAGGTAGATTTTGTTTTTTTGTTTGTTTTTATAATTTGATTAACTATTAATTAAATATATTGTTTAATTATTTAATATATTAACTATTAATAAAAAATATGAATAATTTATTTTAATATTATATTTAATTAATTAAAATTATAAATAATTTAATTTTTCTTAATAATTTATTTAATTTTCTCATTTAAAATAAATAAATAAATATAATAATTAATATTATAGATAATTAAATTTAAGATATGTTCAAAATATATAAATTTTAAATAAAATTTTGATTTAATAACTAAAATGTATTTAAAATAAATATTAATTTGTAGGTAAATATTAAATATTAAATTATTGATTTTAATGAAATAAAATAATTTTAATGATAACTTAATAACTATTATATAAGAAATTACATTGAAAATAATTTATTTTTAAATTTTTATCTATTACTAGTATAGAAATATAATTATATTGATATTAACAAGTTTTTTATTTTAAAAAATTGAAAAATAAAAATCATGATTACAAATTAAAATTAAAATCAAATGTTCTTAATCTCTTAGGTTGACTATAAGGTAAGATTATTCGGTATTAGACGCACACGGCCATAAACTTTGGGTCCCGGCAGGTCTTCAACGTTGGATTATCTTCTTTCACTTGTTACTCGAGGAATCGTGTAGATTGATCTTGCATTTAAGCGAAGTTTTTAAGTTTCCTCGCGGGATGTCAGAGATCATTCACAGGGTTCTTTTTTGGTTGAAGTCGAGTTCTTATTACTGGCAAAAGAGTGACCGTTTGTAGGAAAACTTATTACAAAGCCACTAAGGAGGTAACTGATATTGATATTGACCACACATAATACTAATAATCATGTACCCCTCAAGACAGGGCAGCCGGAAGCAGCCCCTATAGTTGCATTTGTTCCATCCAAGCTGGAACCTTTCATAAGACCACCGAGCAATTCACCCCGGTCCATAAAAAACTCAACTTTCATTACTTGCATTTTTTCATTCACCTGTTTTTTAACAAATTTCAAAGAAGAAGTTGATCAGATTGAAGTAATTCAATGTAGAAACAAAGAAACGGAAGGTGGGAACCGCTTATATCTACGATCTTGCACATCAAGTACCTGAAAGACACCGATGCCAAAAAGTTCAACCAGTTCTCCAGTTGGCGGGTGACCCTTGAACGGACCCTCCATGAAACCCCAGTGCCTGAACTTGTAAGCAATTACTGGTGGACCAGAGTAAACTTGGAGAACTTCCAAAGCAAAACCTCTTGGGAAAGCTGTAGTAAAAGCCACATGAGCAGTATCCACAGTTTCTTCTGCAGGGTTATAGCCTCTGAGCTTCTCTGGTAAAGATGTCTGCATAAAGGAGTTATAGCCTCCCCCGAGCATGCGTTTTTCTTCCAAACTTATTGGTGTCCTTCCTGCAGGGTTTAGAGATAGATGAGAAACTTGCTTGATAGTACTATGGAGTTCAACAAGTTCCTCATAAGGGGGTGAAATCAACAAGATCGAATAGTTTTGATAGTACCATTAAGGCTAGATGAGTAATTCTTGGGATCAGCTATTGATTTGTAGTCATCGAAGCATGTCTTGTGAAAAACCTCCATTTCCCATGTCTTCACAAGGTTTTGAACTTTTTCTTCAAGGGATCCGGGAGGCCACACCTTTCCGTGCACAAATGATTTAGCAGATTACAGAGAACAGGCAAAAATTCTTAACAATTAAATATTTAATGACATTTAAACATATATAGGCTCAAGAGAGGCAGTGTATACCTTAGTTCTTCCCTCCTCAAAAAGCTTGTTGACGATATCGTAGTTTGGAGGGCCACCAAACCTCCATTTAGTGTCCTTCTCTCCCCCTTCATGTAGATAGGAGCGGTATTTGTCTCCGTCAACACCTTTGCTCTCCATTTTCTTAGTGAACACCTTAACTAAGAAAGCTGCAAGGCTCTTGAGTATAATGATGTTTAATATAAGTGTCCGATGTTTATGGCGTTTCTTTTTGTCATTACTCAAAGATAGTTAATCATATTATGTTCGATTGGGGTTACACCAAGTCAATTTCCTTTAAGCAAAGTTAAGTTGAAGTTTTTTCTTTTGTTATATATAGAAAAGTCAAGTATACATTTATATAAAGAAATAAGCTCCTCATTTACAACGAATGGAGTTGGTAACTAAATTTAGTGGAGGCAAAAAAAGAGAAAAGGAAAAAAAAAAACATGTAGCAATTAATCCTATTGAAATTAATTTTAAGCACCCTTTTTAGTTAATCTTAACATAGGTTTGTTAAACTTATGTATAAGTTTTTTTAGAGAAAAACAAGCAAGAAAATAAGGCTTAAAAACAATATTGTTCATTTAACAACTATATATATATATATAGTAAGTATAACAACTACGAAAGGTAAGTATTACAACTACTACATCGGATTAGTTACCTAATCAAGGATTGATTTTAAAATAAACCATTAGTTATATTTCATTCTAGAACTATCTAACTTTTTTTTCTTAATTTTTTTGCTAGACTTCAAAATATGTTATCGTTACATTTAACTATAAGAAGAAGAAAAAAAGCTTTCTAATTTGACAATGAAAGTGTTACAATCTTAACACTCCTCCTTAGCACTTTTGTTGGAAACACCAATTATTTTCCTTAATGTTTCAAATATTGTCTTAGGCAAAACCTTGGTTAACATGTTTACCAGCTAACTTTCAAAACAATAATAAACTAAATTGATTTCTTCTTTTTTTGCATCTATGACAAAATGATATTTCATCTTTATGTGCTTTATTTTGTCATGGAAGACTAGTGTCTTCACTATAACAATGGCTGATTGGTTGTGTCACAATATCAATTGGAGCTCCTGTTTTTGCAATTAATCACTCATGATTTTGCTTAACCTACTATTGTGATTGACTACAATTGCTGCAACTTATTTAACTTCTATAGTTGTTTGAGGCACAATGTCATGCTTCTTTGAATTCCAACTGAATGAACCTAAGCCAATAGTGAAAAGACAACCAGACGTGCTTCTTATATCATATTATGAATTAGCCCAATCACTATTAATATATACAATTAACTTTGATACTTTAACCTCTTAAACCAAATTCTCATATCTTTGGTGCCTTTAACATTCCAACTTTATAATGCAGCTCATTTAGACTTACCCTGAATATTGAAAGAACGCTTGTTGTACATACTAGTTCAAGTTTGGTGACAGTCAACAACCAACCAAGTTTTGATTACTTTTTCATCTTCTGTCTATGAACCATCATTTTCAATTAATTTTTCATTTAACAACAATAAAATATTGACACTTTTGTTGTTCTCCATCTTGAACTTCTTTAAAATTTCTTGAATATATTTTTTTGTTAGTTAATGAAATTTCCATGCTAAGAAAATATGACATTTTCCCCAAATTAATCATTTCAAATTCTTTTTTCATCTCTGCGTTGAACTTATTTATCAACTTTATACTGCTTCCGGTCACTAGCAAGTCATCAACATAAAGTGATCTATTAAAAGATCATTTTTGTATTGCTTTACATATAGCGCATGCTCATTTTCTCCTATCTAATTTTAGGTAGCTTAACTATTCATTAAACATATTGTACTAAGCTCGTGGTGCTTGTTTTAAGTCATATAAGGCCTGCTTAAGCAAGTAAACTTTATTCTTTTACCCTTTGATAACAAATCCATCAAATTGCTCTACATAACTTTCCTCACCCAAGTAACTATTAAGGAAATATGACTTCACATCTAATTGGAATACCTTTTAAGAATTTTGAGTTGCATAGAGCCAAGATTAATCTGAAATTGTCATACCTTGCTACTAGACTAAAGGTATCCAAAAAATTGATGCTAGCTTGCTAAAAATAACCTTTCACAATTAATCTTGCTTTCAATTTGTTTATAGAACTATTATAATTCATTTTGGGATTAAAAAGTTAAAACTCACCTTAAGCTAATTACTTTTCTACTATCAGGTATGTTAACCAATTTCCAAGTCTGACTTTTATTGATCATGGATAACCCTCAACCTCTAAATATCTTGTTTCTTTATATGTAGTAGGTTTCATCAAAGAAGTTGCATTGCATCTCTCATATATCTATCTTAAAAGTTTTTTGCGTCTAATTACATCATCATCACATTCTAATTCAACACTTTTTTTTAACTACTGATAAAGTTATACTGTAAAAGAAGGAAACATTTCATTCAGTAACTTTATTAATGATGTCGTGTTTACATTTATAGGCATGAATAGAAGGATCCAGAGTTGGTCCGAAAAACATACGTATTCAGTGTGGGCTTGGGTGTTAGTATACCCATGACCCATTAGGCCCATATTCGAGAGTATTCTATCCTTAGGTTGTTGCTGAAGTGTTTGAGAAAATATCTAAAGGGTTCTTGCCGCATGTCTGTCTCTGCTCCTTTTGTTTTGCGCGTTGCTCACTGCTCCTTTTTGCTAGTTGCTCATCTTTGCGCGTTGCTCACTGCTCCTATTTGCTAGTTGCTCATCTTTGCTCCTATCTCATCTATTAACTACATCTTGTTCTTGAGGAAAGTTACCTTTAATAAAATTCTTTTTACCAATTTTGATATCTTTTATTCCAATTGCAATTCCTAAATTCATTGAACTCCACGTCTCTAGCAACAACTAATAGTTGTATATTATAGTATGTTTTCTAGAGGTTTACATGTGTTTTTAAGCATTTTGTTATATGATAATTATCTGTTTACGACTTAGAATTGTGTTCGTTGTAATGTTTTCTTGTGTTTTAATGGTTTGATTGTTTTAGAGTAAGGATTTGATCATAATTTTAGGTTTAAAACGTTTTTTTATTTGTTTGTTAGTGAGTGGAAATACAAAAATTGAAGAAAAGATGAAGAACTTAGAGAATTTGCATGTCGTGATAGAGAGCATAGACAAGGTGCACGATCGTGTACAGTGTTTTCCAGCATAAAATTTTTCATTTTCTTGGCATTTCAGGGCTATTTTTGGAACCTAATTAAGTGAGGAAATCCTAGAAGCCTCAAGAAGTATTTAAAGGAAAAAAACATCAAAAAGGAGGCTACACATCATAATCAAAGAGATCAAAATGGAGACATCAATAGCAACTTCAGTTTTTTAAGAATTCAAGATCAAGAACAAAACTATTTCATTGTCCTGGATATTGATTTAGATTATTAGGATGTTGAAGGTGATTATGGGTTTCCAAATCCATATTGGGAATTGTTCTTGATCTATTTTGTTAAACTTTATTCTTGTTGAATTCAATAAATATATGAATGCTTTGTGATAATAGTTATGCTTATACTTGATGATAAATCAAGAGACTGAATCAATTCATATATGTTAAGTTGCGCAACGAGAGTTGGCAACTTAACAAACCTGCAAATATCAGATTAATAAAAAATTGAAGAGAGATTTTAATTGTGAGCTAATTATCCTTAAGGTTGCTTCAAATCCAATTGAATAGTTTGAAGTAGTTTTGTGAATCGAGAGAATGCAATTCTATTATTATCCATTTCAGTTAGTTTTACTTTATTTGATCCTGAGAGAGGGTAATCAAAATCTTAGGATATCTAAGATTAAGCATAATTGAATCAACAAGATAATGGGAAGACAAAACAAGGATAGAATAACCCCTAAGTTTCCATGATTGATTAACTTTATTCTTGTTGCTAGTTTCAATTATTCAATTCTTAGCTTTATCAGTTATTTCAATTTCAATTAATTTATTTTAAATCAATTCATTAGATCTTTCATTATCTTAGACAAAGTGCCTTCAAGTTGTTAGATGACTAATCAATCATTGCGGGAATGATACCTTTTACACTATGAGTTACAATTTGTATTCATGTAGTATAAAGGTTTTTATATAAAACTAGCAAATAATAACAATATTTTGTGCTTACAAATCCAACACTTTATATGCTTTATTATTACTATTATATCATAAGAACATATCAGTAATTGCTTTTTCATCTAACTTGTCTCTTTTTGCTATAGGTATATAGATGTAACAAACACATCCAAAGACCCTAAGATGTGTTATTAAAGGCTTTATTCCAAACTAGGCTTTAAATGGATTCTTACCAACTAGAGCTTTAGTTAGAAGCCTATTAGGGAGGTACACTAAGGTATTAACTGCCTCAGCCCAAAATTGATTTAATAGATTCTTCTTGAGCAACAAACATATCCCCATCTTTATGATAGATCTGTTCTTTCTTTCACTTACTATGTTCTGTTGTAGAGTATAAGTGACAATGAGTTGGTGCTGTAAGTTACCACTTTTAGATACTTCTTAAACTAAAAGTGAGGTTTATTTAGTTCCATTATCTAATCTAAGCACCTTAATTTTACTTCCATAGTGGTTTTCATCCAATTATTTAAAACTTTGAAATCTACTAAAAATTTAGACTTTTGATTTAAAAAGGATGCTCAACACATTCTTGTGCAATCATAATTGAACAATAAGAAGTATTTTCTTCCATTAAGTGAAGGTGTCTTCATAAGTCCAAACACATCAATATGTAAATGCTCTATAAACTTGATTTATAGGAAATGGAAACTTTTATTACTTTCCAAATTGACGTACATCACATACATTTTTACTATGATGAACAATAGTTAGGTCTTGTGTAAGACCTTTATCATACATGTATTTTAAAATACCATAATTGAAATGCCCTAATCTATTATGCCAAATAGGTGATTCATTAACTGAACCAATTAAAGCTTGCAAATATATTTGCTTCTAATTAATTGGAAAGCATTTATTCTTTACTTTCACATTAAATAAATTGACACTAGTTGGTTTAGTTATAGTACATGTATTGTCCTCAAAGTGTAATATATATTTCTTTTAAGCATTTGAGAAACACTAAGAAGATTTTGAATTATTTTAGGCACATATAACACGTCTAAAATTGATTTGGTACCTTTTAGAGTGTTTATGACAACTATACCTTCGCCTTTGACCTCCACAAATTCACCATTTTCCTCTTTGATTTTGGAGAAGATCCTTCTGTCCATTTTAATAAAGATTTTCACATTATGTTTCATTTGGTTTATACCTTTGCCTTTGACCTCCAAAAATTCACCATTTTCCTCTTTGATTCTGGAGAAGATCCTTCTGTCTATTTTAACAAAGATTTTTGCATTATGTTTCATTTGTTTTGAACATCCATTTCTAATAAGCTAGGCTTCTTGTCTATTGTTAGTTACGTAGAAAGTTGTGACAAATAAATGTTTATCTTGTTGTTATTATTGACCTCGTTAGTAATTTAGGCTTATTATACCTACCATTCTCCGTTGCTTTTACAAACTTTTCAATGTTTCCAAATCACTTGTATAGTCTGTATTAAACACAGTCTATACCAACAATAATTTAATGAATGCCCCTTCAAGTTATAGTGAGGAGATGGCTTGTATCTTCCTTTCTTGCCCCCACCTTTGCCCTGTTAGTAGTCTTTCTTATCTGTCTTTTGCCTACCTCCATTTTTTTTTCCTTTTCTTCATTAGTGGATGGAGCTTTACCTTTTTGCTAAACCACAAAAGAAACTTTAACATTTTTTCTTCACTTATTGATCTCCTTTGCTCTTATGCATGTAAGGCATTTTTAGTAATTCTAGCTAAGTAATTTGACTCTTGTCTTTTAAGTCTTAAAGAGATGAGATCTTAGACTCAAATTTTGTAGGTAATCTCACTAGAACTTTCTCCAAAAATCTCTTGTCAATCAATTCCATACCCAATACACAAGCCTAAGTTTCATGACTGCTTACCAATTATTAAACAACTCAAATCTCAAGTGATGGCATCGGAAAATAGGTATACAGCTCGTATCACACTCATCATTTTGGTGCTTACTAGTTTAGATCTTTATTAGACTGCACATATCACAATGCCAAGAAGAGTCATAAAGGAGATGGACAAGATTACGAAATCGTTCTTATGGTCTGGTTAACTTGGAAATTCAAAGAAGGCAAGAACTAAGTGGACTGAGGTTACTCTGCCAAAAAATCATGGCAGCCTTGGGATCATCTTGGTAACAATTATGCAAAACGTGTTAATGTGTAAAAGGTTGTGGAGGCTATATACTGATCGTAATGTTTTATGGATCAAATGGTTGCATGAATATTAGTTCAAGAATTCAAATTTTTATCAAATTAATTCCACTAAGGACGACTCTCCAATTCTTAAGCAAATGATGAAGATGAGGGAGATCATTTATCCTTGTATTAAATACCATATCAAGAATGGAGAAAGGACATGGATATGGCTTGATAATTTGCTCGATATCAATCCTATAATCCAGGATATTACTTTTCAACAACTAAGGAATCATGTGCCTCTTAATGACAAAGTGTCCTCACTAAATGTTAATGGAGAATGGAAAGGTGAGTTCAAAGGTTTTTTATCCCTCTCGGTACATCTCCCTCCACTATCTTCAGTTGAGAATGAGGAAATTATTATATGGGTGTTGAACCGAAACAGACAATTCACTAATCATTCATGTTATCAACTCTTTTCCAATTGTTATACTACCATCCCCTGGTTTGATCTATTATGGAGAAATACCATTAGCCCCAGGGCTTCTTTCATCATATGGCTTACGATCAAGAATAGGCTTCAAACTAAGAGCCAATGGTACGGTAACATAGCTAATAATACTTGCATACTTTGTAATAGGGTAGTAGAGGATAGGGACCATCTATTCTTTTTATGTAGCTATTCCAAGGTGATTTGGAGCCAAATATTGCACTTGTTACCACAAAATAATTGTCGATACAATTGGGAGCATGCATTATACTAGATTATTAGAAACTCCAAGCCAAGATAAACTAATGCCTCTCTTTATAAAGCAACCTTCACTCTCACCATTTACATAATTTGGAATGAGCGTAATAGCGGATGGTTCATTAATAAGAAGGAAGAAAAATATCTGGTTGTAGGCAACATTGTTAACCTGATCTGTGAGTGCATCTATGAAAAAAAGTGCAACATACTCTCTCGATGGACATACAATGAAGATGGATTTTATAACTTATCTTAGATTTTTTATCTTATGACATATTTCCTATCCTACATTTAGATTCCTTAGTATTTTTGTAACATGAATGTTTGACTAATAGCCTAGAACTCATTGTGATGTTTGTAATAGATCCACAAGGTTGGCATGCCCCCACCAAGACACACACCAAGACAGCTTACCTTTACCATTTCCAAAAATATTTTATCGTCCGGAGGGTCAAAAAGGACCAGAAGGTAGGTACTGACGAAAAGCAGACTAATGGAAAAAGATAGAAGAAATGGGAAAATTGCCATAACTCTTCCTACAAATATCGGATTGGAGTGTTCTTTGGATGGTTCGAAAGAGGACTTTAAGATCTACAACTCTCATGAAGACCTAGAAGACAGACTCTATCTTCTGAAGGATTAAAATGGAATAAAAGATAGATACAAACGAAAAGTTGACTAATAGAAAAAGATAGAAGAAGTGGGAAAATTCCCATAACTTTCCCTTCAGATATCATATTGGGGTGTTCTTTAGATGGTTCGAAAGAGGACTTCAAGATCTACAACTTTTATGAAGACCTTGAAGACATATTCTATCTTCTGAAGGATTAAAAATGGAACATAAGATAGGTACAAACGAAAAGTAGACTAATGGAAAAAAGACAGAAGAAGTGAGGAAATTGCCATAACATTTCCTACAGATATTGGATTGGGGGTTCTTTGGATAGTTCGAAAGAGGACTTCAAGATCTATAACTTTTATAGAGACCTTGAATGACATATTCTATCATATGAAGGGTCGAAAATAGACTAGAAGACAGAAAAAAGAAAAAAGAAGAAAAAAAGACAAAAGAAGCAGAAAGACAGAAGAAGCAAAAAGACGGAAGATAGCAAAACACAGAAGAAGATGACGTCAACACAGAAGAAGAAAAAGGCAGAGGAAGCAAAACACAGAAGAAGATGACATCAATACAGAAGAAGCAAAACACAGAAGAAGCAACTTCACTCTTGAGCATCTTCTCTTATAAGGACCATAACTTTCGACTTAGATATCCAAAAATTTCATATTATATACCGTTGGAACGATAAAAGAAATACCTACAACTTTCTAGAAGATAACTTTGCCTAAATCATCCTAAATCAACCAAGATATTTCCCTGAAGTCAGTGCAAGAATTTTTCCCCTTATGTAACCTTGAGAATCATGGGCGAAAACAAAATCATAATCCATTAGCATCAAAAGATCGTAGTTTTACAAAGCTTTAGTGGGCATTTCAAGCCCCCAATACATCAATGTTTAAAAAATCTCAAAATACAAAAGATACATGAACAATAAATTACTCAAAATGCAAATAAAGCCTTGGTTTACAAGATTAGCTTAAATTACAACAACATTTCAATAGTGGGGTGATGCCTTAGCCCTTGACTTCTCAATCTCTTGCTCATGGGGAGAAAAGTGGGTGTGTGCTTAAAGCTCATAGGTAACAATTTTACAATTGGTAACATGCAAAATTATCGCAATAATCATTTTCATTGTAAAAACTCACATGAATGCATAACAATCACTTTTTTCAACATATTACAAACACATAGGCACATCAAATTAGTTCAGGTGGATCCAAAACAGAACATACTATGCATTTTCACATAATGGTCTTGCATAGTCGTGAACTTATGGGATTCCATGTAGGAGCTCTATGTCACTAGCGGGCAAGTGAGAGAAGCCTTTTTATCAAAGTGCACTTGACTTAACTTAGGGGACTACCACAAACCCACATAACATGTATTTCATGACTTGTAAAACATAATGCCTATAAAGGCATATTTCAAAAACTTGTTTTCTTAAGCTTGATACCTTTTTTAAAAATCATTTTCATAATACACAAATATGCAGCACATTTTCAAAACACTCAAAGAACAATACATGCACATTTAAAAGTAGTTAAAACTCATTTATTTCCACTTCTTGAAAGAGACATTAATGGCTTATTACTTAATTATAAAAATGTAACCTACTTTGAATTTCTTGCTTGCTAGTTTGCTCAAATGTGTCTCTCCTCTTGTCTTTCTTGATTCTCTTTTTATAGGAAAATATTCCCAACTTCAATAGGGTTGCTAAAATAGAAACCCACAAAGTAGGTTCCATAAAATGGTTTTAGAAAACTTAAACCTATGCATTTTCTAAGCTTCAAGAACCAAAACCTTCCAAAAATTCCCAAAGATTAAGCAAGACCTTACCTTGAATCTCCACCAAATGAAGAAATTATTGGCTCAAATGGAAGCTCTTATCTTCCTCTACCTTTTTTCCCTTCTTACACCACACCTAAATCTCTCTAGAAGGCTTAGAAAAGATGGAACCCTAGCTCAAACTCTCTTCTTTCTCTCTTTGATTTGTTATTTCACTTCTTCCTCTTCCATTTTCATTTCCCCCCTCTTTAGGAAGAAGACAACACTTCTTTTTCCTCATTTTACCCTTAATGGTTGAAAAAAGTTCACCTTGCCCTTCCTTTAATGCCTTATGGTTTTTAAACTTAAGTGACTTGCTAAAATTGGCCTTACACTCTCCCACTACTTTAATAGTTCAAAGCCCTTAGCCCATGTCAAACTATCTAACCCACATTAACATGCTAATTTATTCCAACATAAATAATCTAGCAAGACCCCAAAATTAATCTAATCATGCTTATATAAAAAAAATCAGGGGCGAACATGTAGCTAGCACAGGCAAGTACAAGTCGAATCCCACGAAGATAATGAATACTAGTAGCTACCATTATCCTATTATCTAGTCTAAAATTTTGATTTTGGTTTTGTAATAAAGAAAGTAAAAATTAAACAATTAAAATAAACAGGAAACAATAACTAGTAGAGAATTTAAAAAAGCACTTTAAAAACAATCAATATTAAGAATTAGTGCCTAGGTCACGTATCCCCCTAAGACCATTAGAAATTTAATCTTTATTATGTAATTGTTTTACTGAATATTTGATCGGTTCCATCGTTCGATCTTAAGATCAAACCCTTGGAAGCCGAATCAAAATAATTTAATTCCAAGGATTGCAATATAGGATGCAACCTCGGGTCGTCTCACTTAATCGGAACCTAATGAAATGGACCTAAGCTAGCCTATATGTCATAAAATGCAAGCGAAATTAGTAAGAAGGGGGTTTCGATCTTGAAAATATTAATGAACTAAAATGCATTGTAAAAAGCATGTAAAAAGTATTTTTGGGTTTTTGAAAATAGAAAATGAAAAGATTAAGACAAGTGATAAAATCCTCTTGAAAGTGAGCTTTGGCTATCATAGTTCAAAACTAATTTGATGGGATTAGAAATCACTAAGTTTGAAATGATAAACCTTAAAGGACTCTCTTTA
>JANKOD010000006.1:11214396-11229907 GCA_026284645.1 Erythroxylum acuminatum | reverse complement strand
GTTTGTTTGTCTCCTCTCTTTGCCTGAATGCTATATTTTTCCATCCGATGGAATATGAGTCAATATATATGTCGGCACTCTCCAACTTATCCGAAAATAGGTTTCTTCTCAAAACGGGTCGCTGGGTCGGGTATGCACAGCATGAGAATTTTCCACTTTTAGTCCGGGTGCCCGACTATTCGCCGCGGTGACAGGAAAGATGCGCTAAGACGTACGCTTTCTGGATCCTTCACCGCGGCGAAATAATTAATTTACGCCGCAACTTTTCCTTCATGGCGCGCCGCGGTAGGATAATTAACCTTCGCTGCGGCGAATCACTGACTTCGCCACGGCATCGTCCTCTCATGGCTTCTATTTTTTTGTTCCACTTTGGTTATACTCTTCTTGAGTTGGCTCTGCTCTCTTTCAAATCTGCAATGAAAAGTAAAAATTTATAATATCAATTGTCTTACAATTTAAGGGAGTGCAATTGTTAATTAATTGTGACAATTTGACCTTAAATCATATTAATTCAAAACAGGTACTTTTAGGTCAAATTAAGCACAATATCCAACAAAAAGAGCCGAAAAGATAACAAAAACCATGAAAATATCAATAAATAACATAGCAAACTTGGGTTCAATCACTACTGGGCGGTGGAAATTCCTATTGTATGCTAGTAACTTTCTTGAGACTACTAACAACTAATCCTAAGATTATTAACCGAATTACTCAAGTTAAAGGTTCTAAGATTGCTTTCTGATTCGTGTTTCGTTATTATGTTTAACCCTAATCTAGAGAATTTATGTCGACTTATCTCTAGGTTTGCATTCAACTCCTTTCAATTATGGTAGATCTATTCATCCACAGGATTTCTTAATTTTTATGTTATGAAATTAGATTATGTCATAATATTCTAGATCTATTAGAACATATATTAAACACATAATATAGTCACAATAGATTAATCAAAACAATTTCATTAAATAAAAGAATCAAAACATATTATTGTTTCAAATAGGGTTCATCACACCTAGACACTAACAAGGTGTTTAGATACACATGATAAAAATTGAAATCAAACATAAACAGAAAGAAAAACGAATAGAAAACAAAGAGTTTATAATTTTAAATCTCTCTTCTTTTATATCAAATGTTCTTGCAAGGTAGAGGTTTGATGTTGTATTTTATTGGATCTTTTGATGATTTCTTTGTGTTTTCCACTTCTCTAGGTTAATATTGCCCCTTCTAAACGATCTTTGCATCTTGAATCGCCTTTGTATGTCTTTGAAAGTCTCCCCCTTAATCTGCCTCCACTCACGTCTTTTTATAGTGAATTTTAGGATTTTTGGGAGAAATATAGTTTGATACACAAGCATGTACTAGACCGTGTATACTCTAAATTCCCTAGAATTCGCAATTTTGCATGGCCGAAGAGATGTACAAGGTTATACACACGACCGTGTATCCCTTAATTGCTTCAAACTTTGTTTTATGATGTGCTTTTATCCGAATTCTTCTCCTTTTAGTCCTTGAAAGCAATTATAACTTATAAATGCACTTGGAGTGAATTAAGTACCAACTATACAATAAAAGTATAGAATATCAAACAAAATATATCAAATATAGGTATATAATTATGATTAAATATACATCTATCAATAGAAAAGGAGAATAATGGAGTCGTGCAGACATCGACAAACACAATATAGGTCTATTCAAGGAAAGTATAATGCCCTTTCATAAGATGGGGCTCTTATTGGATTCATTTGTTAGGGTTTTAAGGATTATAAGCCTTCTTTATTAAAGAAATCAATGCTGCCAATATGAATTGGGCGTAATTTCATATTATCATATTCATCATCTTCAAATTCTAGAGCCTTACAATAGTGTTCCTCATTCATGGGGTTGGAATAAGGAGGATAGGAATAAAGGAGACCATTTCTTCATCTGTAAAACAAAATTTTGAAATTCCATATATTCTTTACTAGAAAAGTATTACCTTTCACTTGTCTTGTTTGGTAAAGTTGCATCATCACCTTGTTTGAAATACATAAATTCTCTGAAAATGTAATTAAACTTGTTAGGCCTCTATTTATATCATATTTGTTACTATAAGTGGATACTTTCGTCTTATTATATGTAAACACCACCTCCTTGCCCACTTAGTATTACACAATAAAGATTTCATTATGATACTTTCTGCATGAAAATATAACTATCAATTATGAAAATTGCAAGAGGCTAAAAGCTCCAATAAGTTGGTGGTGCACTCTTAATTAAATTTAAAGATTATAGACATTTATCGAAAATTCATATGCATAATATAAAGTCAATTTTTACTATTTTGTAATGATACTGAACCCAGTTTATAAACCTAAAAGACGTCACATCGTTTTGATTGAAGGTTAGGATATCAATAATGTTGTAGAACATTTTTTCATAAAAAAAAAATAATGTCCTAGAACTTCTTTTCATTAAAAAAATGTCCTAAAACTTATTGGACTTGAAGAGATGGAAATCTTAAGGGGCCATATAGATGACTATGGAAGCTAATATTAAGGGAGAAGGTCATACGATAATTTTTTGAACTTGTCTTGGAAGAAGGTTGAGGCAGATCTTTTTCTAACACTGGAGTTGCAATATGTTATATAACGGAGACATCATATTTTCATGTGTATTTTGTGGCTTCCTTCCAGATGAAATCCGACAAGTTAAACGTAACATGGGAGGTTGTGATGCAGTAGGGATAGAAATTAACATTTTCATTGAATTAGAGAAGAAAGAAAACTCATATATAATCAACAACGAGACCTTACAAGGATTTGATTTCATTGACTAAACATTGTTGGAATAACTTTTTCTTCTCAGTGAATTGCAAAGTCGATGAGACCATTCTCATAATCATGTTCGATAATACTTCTGTTAGTTAAAAGACATCAAAAGAAAAGATCCACCACTCCGACCTTTCTCTTCATCGTTTTCCTTCACTCTTGTTATCCCTATTCAATGCTTGACACTCCAACTCATTAGTGTGCTTGTTGTGTACTACGATACCCCCGTACCCATTTGTCGCAGATATAGATGTGGGGCGTGGCGTTGGATAGACACAGTATTGAAAAATGGAAATAAGTTGCACCAAAATAAAAAATTATTTTTCTGACATAGTCAAATCAAGTTAGAAAATAAAAATACATGTTTGACCTTATAATATAGGACATTTTGAAAAGATTTTGAAAAATTAAAGAGATTAAGTTAATTTAATAAGAGATTAAGCTGAGTACTTATCGTGAGATTAACTCAACATATATAATAGAAGACTTGTTTGACCTTATAATATAGGACAATGTAGTATTTTACAATTGAAGGAGATTATAAAAGGGTTGAAAGTTGAATACTTTTAGTATTGGGAATATAAAAAAGCTTCTTCTCACTAAATTCGTATTTAAAGAATTTAATTTCAACAACATTTTAAAAAAGCATTTGATTGTCAATTTTACTGAAATTATACAACACTTGTAGTCTGGATGTGCTTCCCCAAAAGATTAAGGACTACCAAACTGCTGAATAAGGTAAAATCAGATAAAAATTATCAACATAATTCACATTCTAGCTCTTTCATTTTAGAAAAATTATAACCTCATTACCTTCCCCGCATCAAAATTTGAAACCATTACATAACTTACAATAGATATTTTATTCTTCATTTTTCATTTATCAATATGATATTTATTTTAGAATTCTTAGCAAAAAATATGGTGTGATAGATATAATAAAATCTGACGTTTTAACTTGAACAATTAGGCTTACTATATAGGAAGTTATTTATAGTTTTAGAAATTAATGTGACCTACAAAATAAGTACTGTTAGAATAACATAGAAATGTAGCACTCAGAAGATGACAAAAAACTTGGGAAAAGTGTAGTACTCAAGTGAAGATAACAAAAAACTTGTGAAAAGTATCGGTTATGCCTTTATATATGAAGATCAATCAAAGAAATTGAATCCACAATGCAAATACAGGCTTATTGGTACGAAGCCCCCCATTGCGTATCTTTACAGCTCCTCACTCTGAATAGGAATCAACTCTACACGCCAGACGTCCCATCTCCTCTGCAGGCATGGATGGCGTCCTATCTCGTGCATGTCTTATCAACCTTAAAGCTTTCAGAACAGAAGGCGGACGAATCACTTGCTATACATCAGTTATACAAAAATAAACTTATTCACTTAGTTTTTTTTTCTATTCATTAAATTATTTTTCTTCTTAAATATTTTCCTAGATAACATATGGTATTATAATAATATTGATAAAAAATAAAATATTAATATTAACTGACAACATTTAAGTGAGTCATTCTGATCACCGAAATTTTGTTAAGAGAAGTTTCGAACTACTTTAAATTCTTTATGTACTTCTTGCGTTGTATAACTTCGATAATTATAAAATAAAGTAACTTTATAATCATAGATACACTTCAAAATTTTTTAACATATTTGAAAAATAATACAAAAAACCTTTTTTTTTAAGCTAAATGAATAATTAAATAAGGCACACGCTAGCTTTTTAAAATAAACCTGTACAACTAAGGCGTAGCGTAAGACAGCTCAATGGGAGATGAGACTTATAACCTTGGATTTGAAATTTTCACCAACACTTCTATTTTTGCGTGCAAATTCACGCTTACCAATATCTTTTAAAGTGCAATAAATGTTTAAAATAAGAACAAAATTTTAAATTCACTCACTGAAAAACTCTCAAATTGCGAGATTACTGAAATCAAATGAGCATATCATGATTATTTACGTTTCTCAATATTTACACTATTTTGAGACCAGCAGTTCCCGGTAACTTGGAGTTCGGAAACAGATCCAACAAAGACAGATTAGAGACCAAAATAGAACTACATCAACTTCTTAATTATAATTCATGATGAAAAGAAATAAGAGGAGAAAAAGGACGAATCAGAAACCAGACAAGATCCCCTTAAGTAAATTTTCTGAGGTCCCATTTTGGATTGCAGCAATAGTTGCTTCAATAACTTAAACAAAGAATTCCGTCCATCAACAAGTGTACCTGCGATGTGCCCTCTGTACAGTTCATAGGGTTGGAACGTATGAAAGCTCTTTTTCCAAAACACTTCACCCCAATTCTATGTTGAAGGTAGGCGGAGGGATTGAAGCTTTTGATGCCAACGTATCTACCGGGAACATTCATGTAGCATAGAAGCTTTGACTTTACAAGCAACATCCAGGAACAATCATATCGTTAAACCGCTATCTCCTAGCTTTTGTCCGAGATGTTGTGGGTTTTAGTTGATGTGGCTGTCTCTTTCCGCTAGACAAACTGCTATCGCTAACACTCCCTTCCAGAAGTTTATCATGAGCTTCAGAAAACTCATTTTTCCACGAGTTCAAAGGGACAAGATAATTGTCATCCTTGGAACTCCTTGTTCGCTCCTCGATGCGTTTCACATTCTCAGATATTTGATGGAGAGTTTTATTTATCTTTGCAATTCCACGTTCAACTGGCTGCACAACATGTGAAACTGTATACTTCATATCGTCAACAATCTGCAAGAAAATACATTTGAAATGATGTTCCAGGGAAAAAGAGGATATGCAAACAGCAAGAAATTCTCGATCAACTGCTACAAAGCAAAAAGGTTTGTCATCTCATGATGTTAGAACCGATGCAGTGAAAGACCAACAGTCAGTAAGAACTTGAAATTTGTTAAGGAGCAATTAAGCTTCTTACAATTTCACCACTTCCAAGAACTACATCACGAACACTCTGCGGAAAGTTCAAACGCTTTTCTCTTTCATCATGCCGAGCGATATGTATTCTTGTAAATTTTTCACAATCACGAACCTCTTCAGGATCTGGAGGTGTTCCAAGAGATGCATAGTCTGTCATCACAGATACATTACGAACACATCGCTCACCACGCTTGTAAGGAACTGAAGGGAATACATATAGATGCACAATGGCAGCAACTCCCATCTGTTTGACAAGTGATACCAGAAAAGAAGTTTAACACATTCACCTTAAAGAAATTCTTGGAAATGCTTCCCATTGTAACCAAAAAGAAACTCTTGCAACAATATATCCTGATACAGATATGCACAAAAGGCGAAGGGCAAACTTAATGCTATGCTATTTATTTCTACTATAACCTAATAGGTGACGTCTTACAAGGTAGGGACAGATTATGGCAACATTTCTTTCTCGTGTCAGATTCAATTAAACAAAGTGAAAGATAAAAAAAAAGTTCTGTCAATGCACCAGTTTTCAACTTTAGCTACAAAACCACTCCTGCTACACAAAATAAATTGATCTACCATAAAACATGTCATAATGTAGCATGTTTGCAACTTATCATATATGAATTTTTTTCTTGTCCATTGGGGCCTAAAAGATATAAATGCAACAGTTCAAAGCAAAAAGCATCCCACTTTTGCTATTCCAACACTACCCAAGTATGTGCTCACTGCTTTCCTGTAACAACATTAGCTAAAATAAACCCTTAGAAGTAAGCAAGTCTTCCCCCTCCACCCTCCTCCTTTTACTATCAAAAATGAAAGAGGAAGTAAAGTCACAAACATGGCCCACAGTTGTGTTATACATACCCCTTTTGTGCCAAACATACTGTTGTATAAAAAATTTCAACAACTATTCGTAAAAGACTATTTAATGAAACAGAGAGACACATCTCTCTGCTTAATTGATCAGCAATAAATAGATCATCAAATCGATACCTCTATGCATATGATATAGTCTTGTATACGTGTTTTCAGTTCCTGAGCTAAAGAACCTTTGAAGGCTCCCATGGAGAATAAAAATGCAACGGCAACTCCTTGCCACCATGTAAGGAAAACTATCGACTTGAAAGTCAGAAACTTAGCCAATGGCTTTATTGGTGCCAATTTGTCTTTAGTGACAGAATAGAACTGTACAAGGCAGTATAGGGCCCAGCTCTGACTGAAATTGAGAACAACTGCCAAGTAGGGGTAACTGCAAAAATTGTAAGTCAACCATAATTATAAATATTAGCTTCTTTCCAAGGAAATTACAAACTAGCAACAGTCATTGGATTGAGCATTATAAGAGAATAAACACAAAAAATACCTATGCATAGATTAAATTACACGTCCCAGTTTGGACTATACCACTTGCAGCAGTTCATTTGCATTTACAAAATGAATACAAAACAAAATAACTTGCACAGTCTTCAAGTAGTTGAAAGGAATGTTCAATAAATAGGATCTTACCCATATGACCACTCAAATTTCCCTTCCCCATACACTCCAAAAGCTTGAAGAATCATGGCCAAAAGTGCACAGATCAGCTTTAATATCATCTGAAACATAGATAATAAAGTAAGTACCTTCACAACACCGACACATTGCATTGATTAAATGAAAAATCACATACATATTGAACTATGCCAACTTTCACAGCATAGTAGAAGTCTGGACCAAGTTTCCAGTTCCTCATAAAGAAATTTAATGGAAAAGGATGCTCCACAACTCCATAGGTATATGATTCCTCCAAAAGAGGCATGCTGGAAGTGATCACAGACTGACTTTCCATGAATTCAATTGTATTCTCCTCTCCACCTTCAAAGAAAACATCAATGTCATGATAAAAGAAGACAAACATGCAAAATTTGGCTAGATTCAAGAAGTCAAACAAACGATTGAGATGAATAGAATCTTGAACTTCGATACCTAAGCAGGCAATCAAATATCTCTCGAAGCAATACAATGCAAAAGCTTCATAACAGTCTCGAATGATTTCACAGTTGAACGCAGCACTGGAATCCAATAAAGATAAAAACTGCCACAACACATTGAAAATCCATATCAAACCAGTTCCAGATAGAATTTAATGTGTCCCAAAAATGGAAAGCAGTATAATTAAACATCATATGCAATGAGCCTTTACTGAACTCAATCAAGTAGATCTAAACTTGATTTTAGGAATTAAACTTACCGTAGTCATACCCAGCAAGAGACCCTGTTAGTGTTGTAATTCTAAAATAAGATATCATGATGGGGATTAACTGGATATACAGGTCATGTTCCCAAAGACTTCAACCATGTACTTCTAGTACTGCAAGCAGTAACAATGTAGAAGTAATTCTAAAGAGTAGGAGATTCATGAATCGCACATTTGACGCAGCCATAAGGCATTCACATATTAAAACACTTGATTGTTTTCAAAGATTCTTCCAGTCGTCAAATTTTTTAGAGGTATCAGTCTTAAATATGATAATAGAGTCATAGACCAGACAACCAATCGATCTAATGAAACCTAGATGATACATTAATGTATGACCCAAAAGGGGTGAACTGGCCAAGATTACTTATTTCTATGGGATAAACATATCCAACATAATCAAATCACAACTCTCAAACTTCACAAAACCCCTAAAAGAAGACAAACAGAAAATTTTGAGACATCTTCTACCATATTCTGACCCAAGAGGCATATTGGAATGTAATAGGTCAGACTCTGTTAATCTCTTTAAAAGCTTTGGACAATAGACAGTTACAACAAATAAAAGTATTGCATTATTATTCAAACTGCCATTTTGCATTAATTCTATCATTATTTTCTTCATGTTTGAAATAGTGACTTTTTCAATCCTAAAGAATAGTTGATGGTAACATAAAAATCACATATGCCTTGTATAACCTCTGAATTATAATCTTGGTAGTGAGCAACATGGGCATAAGAAAAAGACTAACGAAGTTGCTGAACAATATAAGAAACAAGAGAGGGGAACATTGTACCGACTCAAGGGCATAGACAGGAACCATGAGAATGAGCCCAATCAGAAACTTCTGCTCCTGAAATTGATCAAATTTATTGTTGTTAAGTTCAAAAAAGTATATGATTGGAACAAAAATGCAGAGGCACCTTTTGGTTAGACTATTAGTACCAAAGGAACTACTAATCATCAATTGCATAAAATGTAATACGAAACACAGGAAACAAACCTCTGGCTGGTTATAGGCGGCTAAATGCTCAAAAATAAGGTACATCGAGAGGACAAGAGCAAGAAGCACGAATATGCTTGCACTGAAAATTGGCCAGCTGATGTTCACAGAAGACTCACTCCCCAGATTCACTGGCCATACTTTTCCCAATTCATTTGAGGACCCAACAAGAGTGAATACGAAAAAGAAAGTACAGAAGGCTTTCTTCCATCCCATTGACCACGATTATATAGGAAAGGCCACTTCAAAAGTCAGTGATGTCTGATGAGAACACCAATATGCTGTTCCACCTGAAGCAGCTGCAAAGTGGTTAATTACTTTTCTATTATCCCTTTTCAACTATTGTGTTCAACTGACTCCCCCTAATCGCCAACTTCAATTGACCATGTAATCCACAGATATCAAACTACCAGAAAGGGAACCCATGTAAGGGCCAACCCTCCCTGTCACGGTTCTTTGTGAATGTTGGTCTCTTTTACAACGGCGCTTATGTTTCCTAGATGAATGGGAAGCCTCCAGGGCTAGGACTTTGAGGCCTAGACAAAAATGAAAATAAATAATAACACCGTCAGCAAAATAATAGTCATTATGTCGACATTATAAATGGTAACATCGTTATATCATTAAGAACAAAGGTTTAGTGCCCGACTTTGTACTATGAGAGAGATATCCCCAAGTAAACCGAGAAGACAATGCCAGTTGAATTGACAAAGAACAAAGAAAGAATCATAGACACATACATACAGGAATAAAACTAAAAAGACGGAAGAATCTACTTCGTTTTAGGGAAATCTTACAAACGGGCCACGAATTCTCAAAGTTGTTTTATGATTATGAGAAGAAAAAGGAAAAGAGCTAGAACATGCTTGTCCCTTTTTTCTTCACTGAACAATTAATCACAAAATTTCAAAAACAAGACGTTGCCTCAATTAAGTCCAGACCTTTCGCAACTGAATGGAAAGCAGCAAATTTAGCCAAAACAAACACCAATGGCACAAACAAAGAAACAAACAGAAAGATGCAGAAGCCATAAATCATCCAAAAAAATCACGTTATTAACACGAAAGGCAACAATAAACAGAAAAAGAAACCAGAGCTTTGTCCTTTGGATTGGACTCTCGTATTATATATCAAATGGATACAAACCTGTTGTAGAAGAAATTTTCGCGAAAAGAAGTACAAAAGAGAATGTGAGAGAGAGCGTTGGCAAAAGAACAGATTTTGGTAATTTGGGTGTTTGGGTGTCAAAGAAAAGTAAACTGATATTCGCTGGAGGGCGGTTGCCAAAACAGTATCGTTGGGTTTGTTTGGTAGCGTTGAAGAATTTGCTGGCTTCACGTTTGGTTTGTCACAGGCCAGATTTTAGCCGTCCGATCTGCACAGATATCTAGCTCCCGCTATTTGATTTTCGCCTTTATTTGGTATTGTGGCTGTTATGGAGGGTTTCATCAAGACAGGGACTGTGGTTTTGGAGTGCCGATGCGAATTGTGTCTCAATTTGACTTCTTAAACAAGTAATGTTGTATGACGTGGCAGTAGGCAAAAATGACTGGCAGGTTTTGGTTGTTGGCATCCAACTGCCGGTCACTGAAAGCGGGTTTGTGTGTAGTTACAGTAGTTTGATATTGAATTTTAAATCAAATTATATAAAATTAGATTTTATATATGAGTTCGTATTTCAATTTCTATGTAAACCATATTTTATAATGCAAAATAATATGATTTTATTACATTAATAATAAAAAACCCTCATGTTGAAATTTCGCAAAATTCATCTTATGTCACGGTTGCTTCAAACTGAGAGTTACAATTGCTTATTAGAAAGTAACTTGGTGAGTAATTACGATTTTCAGATTTTGATCACAAGTAAAAAAATTAAGTGCGCAATAAATAAATCAACACAAAAAATTTGTTAACACAGTTTGACACATACAACTTACATTTGCGAGATTTTCACCTAGATTAATCTACTTTCATCGAAGTATAATAGGCTTACACAAGGTTATTACGGAGTCGATACCAATTACTTCTTGACGCTATCTACTCTTACTCACATCCTTGAAAGTTATCTGATACCTAATAGCATGGCCACATCATACTAATCTCAATAGAGGATTTTTGAAACAACGAATAATAACAAAGATGAAAGTATCTCAAGTGATTAAATCAAGAATAACATAATCAAAATGTCAGTTGAGTCAAAGAAAGACTTCCTTATATGTGCAGCCTTATTAAATCAAAATCATGGAGAGTCTTCCAAAACAAAAGGTCTATTGTATGCTCTGCAGTTCATCGACCAAAACCCTTACGCACAGCAGCACCAAAAGTCAATGGATGGATTTCACATGATAGACTCCTTATACAAACAAAAGTTTGCTACCAAACTTATAAGTTATCTCTGTGAAAACCTCCCAAAATGCATCAACACTAATCAATGATAATTCCACACCATGGATTGCTTATTAGATAAATATCACAAGTCCTTTCTCCCCTAGGATTATATTCTTTTAGGATTCCTTCCTTTCACCTTGTCCACTTCAAATCCTTGGCGGGAAATCTTGTGCCCGAGCACTATCCCCTCCTGCACCATAAATTGGCACTTCTCCCAATTCAGCAATAAATGTGATTCTTTACATCTTTGGAGTACCCTATCCAAATTGGTTAGACACATCTCGAAAGAGTCTCCAAAAATTGAAAAATTTTCCATGGAAACTTTCATTATGTCCTCGATCATATCTACGAATATACATATCATACATCTTTGAAACATAGTTGGGACATTACATTATTCAAAAGGCATCTGTCTATACATAAAGGTAGCATAAGGATATGTGAATGTGGTCTTTTCTTGATCCTTGAGGTAGATGGATATCTTATTGTACCTCGAGTAACCATCCAAGAAGCAATGGAATGAGTGACTAGCCACTCTTTGTATCATTTGATCTATGAACAGGAGAGGGAAATGGTCCTTTTTAGTCACTGTGTTGAGTTTTCGATAATCTATGCATACTCTCCATCCCGTGACTATTCTTGTTAAAATTAATTCTCTGTTTTCATTCTCCATTACAGTCATTTCACCCTTCTTTAGTACACACTGTACCAGGTTGACCCATTCACTATCAAATATAGGATAAATTATCCCTCCATCTAAGAGTTTTACTACTTCTTTTAAGTGAGGGTTCAATCTACGTTAATGTTCCTTCATCGCTCTATATCCTTCTTTGAGGTTTATTCGATGCATACAAGCATTTGGGCTTACACCTCGAATGTCGAATATTTGCCATCCCATGGCCTTCATCCACTTCTTGACAATCGCTACCACCCTACTCTCTTGTTTCCCATCTAGTTGATTAGAAATGATGATAGGTAAAGTTTGACCTTCACTTAAGAAGATATATCTCAGATGTGTAGGGAACAGTTTAAGCTTTAAGGTGGGTCGTTTTTCTATATAGGGGGTATGGGTGCTTCGGTTCGAACTAATATGTCTTCATAAGTTCGAACACTCAACTCTTCCATCTCTTTATCTCCTTCAAACTCAATCTTGTTCACCTTCTCAACTTCATTATCTGCTTCCATTTCTATTGATTTCAGTTCTGCAATGCAATTCTCTACTTGTTCTTGCATACTTTTATCCATGATATCAATTTTCATACACGTGCTACTTTCCTTTGGATTTTTTAAAGCCTTGTTCATATTAAATTCCACTTGATCTTCACTAAATTGAAGTGTCAGTTTTCCTTCAAGAACATCAATTAATGCTTTTCCTATGTTCATGAAAGGTTGCCCAAGAATCAGTGGACAGTTCTTATCCTCTTCGAAACTAAGAACAACAAAGTCCACAGGAATAATGAACTTGTCCACTTACATCAGAACGTCTTACACCACTCCAAATAGTCTTTTAATAGGTTGATCAACCAACTAAATTAGCATTGAAGTTGGCTTAATCTCACCGAATCCCAATTTTCTAAATATCAATAAGGGAATAAGATTGATACTTACTCTTAGATGGTAGAGGCATTTCATGAATTCAATTTCACTAACTAAACAGGGTATTGTGAAACTCCCTGGATCTTTCAGCTTGGATGACATCTGGTTGGTGACAATGGAATTGCAAGTGTTAGCTAATGCGACCATTTGGTTATCTTCCCAAGTACGCTTCTTCGATATTATGTCCTTTAAAATTTTAGCATATTTAGGCATGTGCTCTAAAGCCTCGACGAATGAAAGATTTCTCTGCAGCGTCTTTAATTTCTCTACGAATTTTGTAAATTGTGTATCCAATTTATTCTTTTGCAGTCACTAAGGATATGGAACTTTAAGTGGATATGGTGGAGGAGCAACATAAGGAGGGTATTAGTTCATGTCCACGTCTTTCTCCTTGTTTTGATCGTTCTCAATAGGAGGAGGGGTTGCAGCTTTTGACTTTATGGGTTGTTCAAGTTCCTTCCCACTTTGAAGTGTGATAGCTTTTAGTTACTCCCTTGCTTTTGTTTCGAAATTTTTTAGGAGACTCCCTACACTTTGTGCAAAAAAAGTATTTGCCAATTGGTTCATTTGAACCTCTAAATAGTGGATGGAAGAGGTATGATTCTTTGTTACTTGTTCTAATCTTCCTTCTAAATCCTTTTGAGCATCATCTAGGCTTCCAAGCTTATTCAAGATTTTATCAAGCTTAGAGTCTATCGAGTTTGATTTCTCCTTATAGAAACCAGGTGATCCTTGAGGTCGAAATTGACCTCTCGCATTGTTTGACCAAGAGAAGTTTGGATTCTTCCAACCAAGGTTATATGTGTTGGAGTAAGGGTTGTTCCCCCCTCCTCAACCAAATTGTGCTCCCATATAGTTAACTTGCTCCAATTCATAGTCTTTCATCAAAAAATAGTCAAAAGTGTCGTAGTTATCCTGTCCATACAGCTCACATCTTTTCTGAATAGCTTTTATAGGAGCTGAGGAAGAAGACTTCATATTGTTTAGCTGTCGAGCCAAGCTGTCAATCTTAGCTTACATTTCTGTGATTGGGTTTACAACTAAAGCCCCCTTTTGTTCATAGAAGGTTGTATGTTGCCTACTCCTATTCGTTGTCCAAAGGCAACTGTTGCTAGTCATTTCTTCCAACAACTCCTCAGCTTCATCCATTATCTTCCTCATTAACAATCCTTTTGATGCTGCATCAATAGTGCCTCGGGTAGGTGGGTTCACTCTATTATAAAAAGTTTGCAAAAGAAATTCTTTTGGTAAATTGTGGCAAGGACACCTCCTTTGCAAATCTTTATACCTTTCCCATGCCTTATAAAGTGACCCCCATCACTTTGTTGGAAGTTTGTGATTTCCTTGATGATTTTGGTAGTCTTGGTACTTGTCTAAGAATGCACGCACCAATTCCTCATCCTAACGACATCTTTCGACATTCCATGATTTCAGAAGGTATCATATATTTCTAGGAAATTTATTATATGCGCATTAAGATTCTCGTTGGTCGGTTCGTAGAATTGTACATTTGTTTGCAACATATTTAGTAAGGCTGGTTTTATTTCGGATGAAGGTGCTTGAACAGGTGGTCTAGCGATACCTTGATTGATTGTACTAAATCCCACTCTCATGAAATCCACGAGGGCCTTCAATTGGTTCCCTTGGTTTCCTCGCTGAAACTGTTGATGAAATTCTTCAACCATGGTTGCTTCGATATTCTCTTATTCTTTAGGTCTAGCTCTTCTGATTGCTTGCTCTAAATGGGCAATGTCAAGTTCTAAAGTTTTGGCTATCCAACTCGAACTCCTAGTAACTCTTGTGTTTATGCAATTGCAAGGATACAAGAGTGGCAAAACTCCTTAAACTAAAAGAATTACACTAATCCTACTACTCCCCGACAATGACGCCAAAAACTTGTTGAGCAAGTTTTGATCTTATAAAACCCTCAATATACTGCAAGTGCACGAGTCTTGAATGTAACATTCCGTCCCCAAATTAAGGGTGAGGACCCGAAATTTTTGTACATGGGAGCTCAAAGACAGATTAAGGAAATGCATTTTCTTGCTTATGCATAATATTAGCATATATGCTTATAAATATTGAATGTTGCACATAAAAAAGTGGTATATGCATTCATTGACAACTGCTAAGTATAATTGATGTTAAATGTGATTTTATTGAAAATGAGAAGTAGATGGAGCAGAAAGAGTGATCTTGGTATGAGTTGTGAAAAGGAAAGATTTAGAAACAAATTTGGTAGTGATCTGGAAAATGTTCACTGAGTGTGCTTTGGTATATTAGCCATAACTTTTTCTCTAGTTGTCCAAATGATATGATTCTTGATTTGGATTAAACTAGAAATGTATGGCTACATTTCTTATGAAGACATTGAATTTAAATTCTGTCTCTAAGAATCTCAAATTTTCATGAAGTTAAGAATTGGGTGCAGTATGTTGGCGTATGAATGGAAAATTTGCCTCCGAAATTTAGGGGCAAATTTGGGATTGATATAAATAGATGTTGGCAAAGTTTCCTTCTTGATAGTTGTATATCTTT
>JANKOD010000006.1:11146915-11161838 GCA_026284645.1 Erythroxylum acuminatum | reverse complement strand
TTTTACGTTCTATTAATGTCCAATCTTAATAGAACAATGACTAGGAACATTTTAGGAATAATACATAAATGCAATATAAACCTTATAATTATAATCTCATTATAATTTCATTTGTAATGTACAATTATCCCATGAACTTTATCATATACATCTTAACATGTATAAGATAAAGAATGCCTTTAAATAATTTGTTACTAAACTACAACTAAAGTGATTGGCTGTAGGGCATAAACCAACACATATATGTACATGATTTGTCGGAGAAAATAAAGGGTAATTATAAGGAATAGATGGTTGAATAAAGATAATGTGAATATCTGAAAGATTATGTGAATATCTTTTGATATACGTTAATAACTTGAATTCTTTCTACAGCCTGACAGGCCTGATGAATGGCATAGAATCGAAGCAGCAGGCGGACAGACCATTGACTGGGAAGGAAGTGGTGTTTTAGGAATACTTGCTATTTCAAGATCGATAGGTACAAAGGAATACTTAAGTTCCATTTTAGCTACTTGCACTATATAACGAGAAGTTAGACTGCAATTATTTTGTTTTATACATTAGAAAGAAAAGAATGTGTAGGGAATATGTATTGCAGGTGATCTCTCATTGAAGCCATTGGTTATCTCTGATCCGGAAGTTACTCTCACCGAGTTTACTGAAATGGACGAGTCTCTGGCTATAGCAACTGATGGCTTGTGGGATGTGCTTTCCAATGAGATGACATGCGGGATTGTCAAAAGGTATTTTAATGGCCAAACTAATAGAACCTATGGTGGAGTAGCAGGAAATTGTGCTACAGAAGCAGCAGTCTTGCTAGCCGAATTGGCAATGGCTCGAGGGAGTAATGACAACATTAGTGTCATAGTAGTTGATCTAAAGAAGTCCCAGCAGTAACTGCTCATGATCTTGATTCCATCTCATTAGCCTTGTAACAGTTTTTTGTAGTAATCAAAGTTGAGAAATGAGTTGATGTTAGTTGAGGCTTGATTGTATGTCCAAAAGAAATAAAAAAAGAAAAGATTATAAATGTTCTAGTTCACTGATGTCTTGAATCAGTTCTGGAAACGCGACCTACAGACGCGAACCTTGTAAGGAAAGTAATTTGAACATAAATGTTGATTCCAGCAAAGACAATTTTTAATAGAAAATTGAAAGTGTTGCAAAGCCTACAACATCAGAACAAGAAAAGGGCATCCAAAGGTGTTTTCCAAGTACAGTGAAAGGAAAGACTTGTAGAAATCTATGAGAAATGTTTCTTTGCACTTCTCAGTTACTCTCTCTATGTATCGTACTCCTGCACACCTGTCTATATAACTAACCGGTGAAGCGGAAGGGAAAGAGGATGAGACCTCTTTTTATCGTCTCTTCACTCCTTTCGTCCTCCATGCTTCATCTTATTTAACCTACTATAACTAGAACCCTAGACACAAGCAATCAGCAAGTTGAATATCCAAGATAAGAGTCCGGAACACCTTTCTGGACCGCATTTTTGGTATAGCTGCACAATTCTTACATTTCTGCCTCTTTTTCCCTCTTAACCAATTGACTTTCTTCCGCTTTTATGCAAGATAGTAGTTTGAAACAGAAACATCTGCGGCAGAAGCAGAATGAACGTAGACAAACTCAAGGCTTTTCCCAGAAGGCAAAGAATTGATCCATGATGGAAAGGAATAATAACTTCCATATTTTTTCAGCCCCCATAAAGGGCCATAAATCTGAGATATTGAGAGCTTAAGATCCTTCAGAGTCTTGTCAGACTTGTTAGTAACAGTGGTAGAATATCTGTAGTAAGTTCTTCCCTTGTAATTCCATGAAGTTGTCATCTTCTGCTCAATGGAAACAGGAATAGAAGCCGAAGCTGTAGAGGAAGTTCAAGAGTTAGATCCAGATTACCTATTAACTAGAAGAGAAAAAGTCAAGTGAATGATGTTTGTTCAAATATTTAACAACTAATCTATCGTGGCATAAGAGCGCAAATAATTTTAATTTGCAAGAAGTATAAATAAACTTAAATCCTTCAAAAAAATAAGACTAGTCTACCTGGAGCTGGAGTCGCTTTAGGAGTCGATACTGGTTTTTGTTGGGTAGGAGCTGGGACCGCAACTGTAAAGTACACCATATTCATCATCAACACGAGCAATAGAAAAAGAATTTCAAATTTAGTGAGTGTGATTGACCCATTTAACCTATACCTGGAAGAAGCTGATTGTATCCACCATGACCACTGTGTAGTCGTGCCAAAATGCCAAGAAGAGGAGCATTGTTATAGGTGGCAGGCTCGGTCTGTTCGTAGTTATCTCTTTCATCAGCAAAGTTATCATAAGCATCAGGGCCACCAACAAGTGCACCAGTTAGAAGATTGGGATCACTTGTTTTCCTACTAAACCAAGTGGCATAGCCTCCTCTGCAGCTTATAAATCTGGAATCAACCTTATACGACACAATTGACGAAGCTCGGTGGTGAACTTGCTTGGGATAGTTGTTTCCGTACCCCACCATGTAACTTGTAGCCCTTGGATTGTCGCCAAGAATGTAATCCACCTGAGAACCATTAGTTTAGAACATCATCAAACGTTGTAACTTACAATTTTGTTGGCAAACAATTTTCCTTAACGATTTTATGTTTATAAAACTACCTGGAGTTGTGCAAAAGAGAGGAGCTCTGAGGGTGCTACATTGCCAGAAGCACAACTTAAGCTTCGACGAGCAGAAGAAAGATAGTCAGAGTAAACTGTGGCCAAGAAAGAAGCACTTGTGACAAACTGCATGTTATTCCATCTCTGACGGAAAATTAGACCACCGGGAGTCTTCCGAACATTCTGACTACCCTTTCCAAGGCATGAGCACAAGAAGTACTCAGCTTTCTGCTGGTACTTCTGGAAGACAGGGGCATAGCGACCCGCTTGGCCTTGCATCAGGAACTGCAACATGACAATAAAATGACAAATCGTCAATGCAAATTAAGAGATAAGAACAAGACAAAGAAAAACAGGACACAAACCTTGGCAACCAGAGTTTGGACACCAGCATACTTAACATCCCAACTAAATTCAGTCATGGCCCAGCCAGTTCCACCCATTGAATCTCCGTTGTTTCCAAGGTAGCTCAAGTAATATTGACTGTTAGTTGCCTGGTACAACCATGCAGCTGCCCAAAGCAACTCATCCTGCAAATCCCAAAACCAAGCAAACATCACAAATCTATCTTCTCTTCTTATTAAATCCCAGCTTGTCTTTATTTTTTCCCCCTTACATTGTAGCCACTAACAGATCGGTAGTATTTTTGTGCAACTGTGATGCTGCTGTCATATTTGCCTCTGTACTTGTCGGCGAATTCGAATAGCTGAAATCAGTAACAGAGACATTAGTATTGAGTAGGGCAGATAAAAAAATAAAGCTGGGGTAAAACGTAACGTGAGGAAACGAGAGAAGCGTGGCGGTCACGTGACAAAAGAAAGGGTCTAAATTCCGCCAACATGTGGACGGTTGTGATCTGAGAGGCCAGGACAGACCAAATCTGTAAGGTTTCGACTTTCGAGACGGGGGCTACGTGGTCTGTCTTGTCTCCCCCATGATCCATAAAGTGCGCCGAATGACCTTACAAATTAACTCCTAAGTTTAACTGTGTAATTATTAATTATTATTACTAACATCGAGAAGAACGACATCGCTTCGTGTAAGATTTCAACATCCACCAAGTAGAATTGAGAAAATTAATAAATTTTAAGCTTACTGCATCCAGTAAATCAAAAGTCGAAATTTTGTTTGTCTGTTTATTCAATGCAGCTGACATGCAATTTATTCTTTACCTAAAGTTTGTAGAGGTACAGTTATAAGTTATAACCATTTTTTCGAAATATTGGAATTACACCGTCCAAGCAAAACGGTATTGTCAGTCGGGCAGGCAGGCAGTTCACTGGTCCCCCACCCAAAGTGCCGCTATTCATCGTAGTAACACCATGTTACTTCCCAGTTAAAGCTAAAGTAACTGACGCTTATTTACCTGATGCGCGTGGGTGAGAAGCTCATTGGAATAGACGGGGTCAGAGTGGCGGAAAACGATCGAGGCGGCGGCCATTGCAGCAGCCGTTTCACCTGCGAGATCCGACCCGGGATTGCTTGGCTCTATCTTGTAAGCGTGCCTGTCGGTGGTCATGTCCTCGGGTCTTTGCCAGCAGTAGTGATCGGTATTGCCATCTCCCACCTGAGTGGGTAAAGAACGTTAAGTGTGACAAAAAAAGTCATAAAACTATTTGTTTCTTTTGGTCTAACGTTACTGAGCTAACTAAAGTCATTTCCAACATCTAACGACTACAGATGATAAATGACAGAAACGAAAGCGAGCAACCACAATTCCCGACATATTCATTAAAATTTGACAGGTGAAGTTACTTGATTAAAAATAAAATAGCTTTGATGTGAGATATGATAGTTTCCAGCAATGGGATTAAGATCCAGTTTACGCTTTATATTACGCAGGCAGAACAAATTCTTAAAATTCCACAACCAACCGAGGTAAAAAGGTGAGAAGACTGAGAAGGAAAAGACCACTGTAATAAACAATAGTTTGTTGACAAGAATAGGAGATTACCTCCCCGTAAAGAACATAAGGTTCTGGGTGAGCTTTAATAAAGTAGTCAGTTCCCCATTTGACGGCTTCCATGGCATGACCGAGTTCACCATTCGCAGCCATCTGCTTCCCGTACTCTATTATGCTCCAAGACATCATTGTGACTGTGAATGCCATGGGTAGCCCAAACTTTACATTGTCACCGGCATCATAGTACCCTCCAACCAGGTCCGCCTGAAATTTGCAAGCAATTTTAATATTGGTAATTAACGTTGAGATAACATGCTAAAGAAAACTCTTTAACAAATTGAAACTTGAACGTACCCCGCTAGCTTTGCCATCATTAAGACCAGAATTAGCTCTCCAAGTAACTCTCTGGTTATGGGGAAGATAACCAGATCTTTGAGCTTCAAAGAAGAGAATGCTTTTACTCAAAGCTTCGCCATAGTCATGGGAAGCAAGAGCAACGGGAAAACAGAGGAGCAGAAGCAGAGTAGCCATTGAAACGAGCCTCATAAACTTCTCCATTGACGCATACAACAACATAGAGCCGAAGATGCACACTACACTGTGTTATATTCGTTTCACAAATAGCAGATAGAGACAGATCTGCCGTGAAGCAGAAAAGGAAATTACGAAACAGTGACGTTTCTCGCCACTAACGCACACAGAGTAGTCGAAGGAATGGAGAAACAATGAGCAATGTCGGTCTGGTTTACCAATTAAAACTTCTGATAAACCAAACCAGAAACGAGGGAACCTTACAAGAGAGAGAGAGAGACTAAAAATGGTGGGAGAAAGTGAGAGACAGAGGAGGGAGTGGGAGGTTGTGGATGAGCCGAAGCCTCTATTTATGGACTAGGATGGGAAGGTGGTAAGAGCAGAAATTGGCAGAGCTTAATTAATGGAATTATTATTATTATTATTATTAATTTTCTAATATTTTCCATTTTGGACGACTATGGCCAGACAGTTGAGTAAAGAACAGAGTCATGTGGGTGTCTTTTGGCTTTTACCGGATGGTCGGCGGGGATTTAATGTACCTGTGGCAGTAGTTTCATACTTGCACAGTCATAAGGCTGCGAGTTCAAATATTGGAAAGAAGTTTATTGGAATAAGATAATTGAAGGATAGATGAAGAATGCTTCAGCTTCAGCTTCAGCTCAGCTCAGTATATAATTCTTGGGCAAAGGATTAGCAGAAAAGTTAAAATGGGTTTCATTTAGAACGGTCCAATAAAGCTCAGAAGGCTATCTCAGCCAAGTCTCCATTTGAACTTGTCCTATTCTTTTTTGTTAGAAAGCTAAATGAGTGATTTGGTTAACACCTGGCCACCTTTATCATGGATATAGATTCGGTGAAAGTGCTTACCTTCATAAAATAAAATACCGATGAAAACATAGATCTGAAATTCTGTGCATTTCATTTCGCCCGTCTACTTATAAATTCAATAATTTTGTTTTGTAAGTTAGCCATAGTGGTGCATAAGCTTCGTAAGAGGAAAGGGAACATTTAGCCCCCATGGTCCATGTACATTATTAAAACGATCCACTGACCGGTTATCAACATTTCTACCATTGTTTTGTGATTAAAAATATGTCTTGTTCCTACGTAAAATCAAAAGTAAATTATAATTATTTGTCCCCAACAATTAAAAGAGTGGATTAACAAAACAAATATTTCAGGCAGTCACCTGGTTCTCATCACAGTTTTACGTACGGTTGTTGACGAGGATTCGGAAATCCGACAAGTCGACAGTCTCCTCCATTTAATTTTTTCTATGATAAAACAACTCACCGACATTTCTCAGTAAAAGCAAATATTGCCCATCAAAAGTATTCAGCGCCTTTGTATCCGGGTTCATGATTTTTCCTGTTAATGTTATCCATATTTACTACCTCCAAAAAAAGATAAAATGCCAAAAGCAAGAAGGGACGATGTGATGTGGTCAAAAAGTGGGGTCCTATGTCAGAGCACGTTATTTCCAACCGCAATCAACGGTCTGCTCTACGACGAAAAAAACGATTTTTTTAAAAATCCTTTTTCTTTATTTTACATTTATTCTTTAAGCTTTAGCCTCTAAATTACGTTAAGAAAAAATGCTGAATCATTAATTTTGCTCACTTTTATTTAAATTTTAAAAACTGATGTTAACATATTTTTATAAAAATAATACAATATATTATTTAATAAAAATTTTGTTAAAACTAATTAATTCTAAAATTCTCTAAGCTTCCTTCTCTTTCCTGTTAATTTTCATTTGGCAAATCAGCTCTAAATACCCTTCATCATCTCCAAAAGAAAATGAGAAACGAAATAAAGTGATGAGCTTTTCTAGCTTCGCAGGCGAAGATGGTGGTGATAAAGCTGGCGACGGAGGAGAAGGATGATTTAATAATTAAAATTTTAAAAATATAACTTAGGCATGGAGGGTGGTCCCGATTCCCGAAACAATTTCATATTGTTATTTATTTAAAGAATATAACCACGAAATAAAAAGTAAATTATTTTGGTGTATGCTTAACTATATTGATATATAGTATTTTAATTTATTTATAAATTATTTATTGGTTTAGAAGTGGAATATAATATTAATTATGATAATCATGAAAGCTATTAAAATGATGACCATGTAATCAATCATTAATAAAATCATGCCTATTGTAATAAAATTGGATTTAGCTTTGAAATGTTATATATTTCAAAATTTTTGTTTCCTCTTTAAAATTTAAATATTACGTATCTTTTCACATTCAATGGTAATAAAAGAAAAGAGAATTTAAGTTTTCGATTGAGTTTCGTTATATTAGAATCTTATGATTGAATTAATATATATATATAATTTAAAAGAAAAAGGTGAAAAGAAAAAAAAACTTATGGGGAAGGAAATTTGGTGATCTTTTAAAATAAAGGTGTGAAAATATAAATAATAATGAGCTAAATCGATTTATCAACGACTTAAATTATGCAACTCGAGTTCACTTGATTATAGTGAAATAAAAATGTTTTGACTTTTTTAATTTTAAAATTTATATATCAAAACTCAATTTTTTTTTTGTTATTCACGAGATATTTTAGAAGGGTCGTAACTATGAGAGAATATCTTTAAGCCATCCACACTTTCAACAAAATTTATCTGGTTAATTTCAAATTGGATTGAACGGGACCAAGCCAATATTACCAATCCTAGCGAGAATATGTTCTAAGGACGAGCAACGCACTTCTATAAATACCAAACTGAGGCCTATAGAGTTTATCATTAAATTCCAAAAAAGAAAAGGATATCTATATTTCACGGAAGGCGCAACTCTTTATTGAATATCCAGCTAAACTTCACGCTCTATGGCTTCATTTTCTTGGCCCTTTCATCAGCTCTCTCTTGCAGCTTCCTAATCCTGGGAGGTAATCCACACACGAAGTCCTGCGCATCTCTTCCCTCGCCCGTCAATCCCTCCACCTTCTCCAACCCCCACCTCCCTATCAAGAACTCCAAAATATCAGCATAATCATCGGCAGTGTACACCCCAAGTCGCTGAGCCACAGCGGAGAAATTCTCAAAAAGACGTGGGTCCTCCCCATCATACATCAGGTGAGCCGGCATTGTGATTTTTTTGCGCATCATGTCGGCTATCGCCAGCATCCCACCCGTGGGGTCCACCTGCAGTAGCTTTTCAACGATCCTGATGTAAGCATTCTCGTGACGCTTCTCGTCTGACGCAATAGTACCACATATGCGCGCGAGTATAGGATCACCGCCCTCCTTTGCCAAGCGAGCCGTGTTCCCATGTGACACAAATGTTGCTCGCTCCTGAAATGAAGTGTACACAAAACCCAAGTACGGATTGTTTTCTGTTCCTGGATCCTGTTTTACAATTTACATGCACATGTAATTCCATGTGTTTAGTTATAAGAGAGAAGTAGAACTCTAAACCAAAATTTAACCATGTTAAATTGAAGCAAAAAGTACATATCGAGGTTTATTGCATGTTTATGAAATTGCACCAGAAATTGCCAAAACTTACCATCCCGGATTTGATCAGATACTGAATAGTCCTCTCGATCATAAGCATATCGACTCGACCCGACAAATACAAGTAAGTCTTGAGCAAGTCTCCGTGACGGTTCTCCTCAGCTGTCCAGGCTCGGGTCCACACGGCCCATGGGCTTTCGCTAGCACCAGTCTCGTCCCTTACTCCATCAAGCGTGTTAATCATAGTCTCATATGTAGGCAATGCTTCCTCAGTGATCATGTCACCAATCAACACAACAAAGTAGTCATCAGGCAGCTCAGCCGTTCGAGCACGTAGGGCCTTCACCTGATCATTGAAATCCAACGTCGGCAAAGTGGGATCCGGCAGGAAGTTCTGGGGTTGCCAGCACTGATCTACGGGCTTCAGGAGTGGTAACACATTGCTTGCGGCCCAGCTCTCAAGTGACTTGAATAGTTCTACCTTCTCTGGTGACATCGAGTGGCGGCGCCTTAACAACAGTGGCGAGGTTGCACTCACGGCGGCTATGATGGTCTGTGAACGGATTGGTACGATGGAGAATGGTGACGTGCTGAGGTTGTGGGTCAGGCTTCGATGATGTGGTGTCCATTTACTGGTAGGTTTAGTGAAGAAAAGCGAGGCCTGCATGGTGAGCTGTTCTTTTCCCGAGTAAAGTAAAACTACAATTTGGAAAGCAACAAGGCATATCTGGGTGGTACCATGCGCATATATAGGAAAAAGTATTCGCCTTGCTTTTTACGAGAAGTTGCAGTACTCCATATGTCAAATAAATATGGAAGCATTGATTATTATGGAAAGAGAAACCGTAAAAACAAGGGGTGGTAATGGTATAATGTTTCCATCAAAGTCTATAAAACAGGGGGTCCTGTGGTATTGAGAGAGGGACGGATTAAGAAAATTAGATATTTATATATATAGAGAGAGAGAGTGCGTGTGGGGATTAAAAAAAAAAAGACAAAAAATGAATTGTTTCTGCAAGTTAGTTGAAGTAGCAGTGCCAACACGTATTTCCTCGGTTACACCGGTGTGGTTGTTGAGGACCAGAGTTTTTGTCGAATGAAGAGAAAAAGGGCATCGTAAAACCGTAGAATGAATCAAAACACGAGTTCAGATTTTCTGTTCAATATTATGGTGTCTTATTGTGTCAAATAAATCTTAGCCATTTATTTATGTGAGTCCTGCATGAATCCTGTGTGGGTCTCGTAAAATAAATGACTGAGATTCTATAAGATAAAATAAGACAGAGTAATATAAGACAGATGATCTGAATTCTCAAAACACTGCCTCTCAATTAGGGTTCAGAGATACGTCGTGGGTGAGCTGTGACCAACTGGCCCTGGTGGGCTCCCCTCAAGTGTGTGAAAGCCAGATTTAATCGTCCATTTTTGGCGTCAGCTGCTGGTTCCTATGGTATTGGAGGAATCAAAGTATTTTTGAACCAATCGCCAAATGGCCGGACGCGGGCGATAGAGTTATCTTGGAGTACTTAGTTTGGATGGAAAGGGCCCGTGTAACGGAAAGTTATGTTTTCCCTACTCCGGGCATCCCTTTGGGCAGCCTCGTTGGGTGGAACAAGCTGCCTGGGGGCTGGGTGAAACTAAATACTGATGGAGCCGTCAAATACGGTGGACAACTCTGTGCTGCTGGGGGACTTCTTCGGGATTGCCATGGCCAGTGGTGTGGGGGTTTTACCTAGCTTCTCCCGCGAGGGTCACTACTCTCTTCCGAGCTTTGGGGAGTCCACTCAAGCCTTTACCTCGTCCGGGACCTGGGCTACCGTCAAGTTATTATTGAAGGGGACTCCCTCGAAGTTATTAATTTACCTTCCTCTTCCGACTGTGCTAACTGCTGATTCTTTATTGGTGATAAGTACCCGACGTCTCCTCCATCGGACTTGGGAGGTCCAATTCCACCACGTTCCACGGGAAAGGAATCAATGCGCAGATCAACTCGTATCACTCGCCACCCGCTCCGCCCCAGGGTTGCACCTTTTCCAGGAGCCCCCATTGACGATTTTGGAGTGTCTCCTCCACGACGCCCACGCGCATTATACCGCCGCAATTTGCACTATATTTAGTTTGTTTCTGTTTCCTTGTAATCCAAAAAAAAAAACGTTTGTGCAGGTGTCGACGTGGCAATGTAGACAAGTTTTTAGAATCAGGTGACGTCCGTTTGACCCTAACATAGCGTCTCAGTTGCCTTTATGTTTTTGGTCTGATTATTGCAACTGCTTGCATCTAATAAAATGAAAAACAAAAAGAAGACAATCAATGAAAGAAGACACGTACATGTTTTCATCTGTTGTATGGCCTTCAATCGAATTGCCCACCAGAATTGAATGAATTACGTTTGCTTTTTTATCTTCCATATTTTTATTCTATACATTAGTGAAAGGCATCCCGACTTTAACCACCTGCAAACTAAATCAACGAGTGTGTATGATTACGCTATCCAAAAAGAAAAAACTAAAGAGCGAATATCATTCAAGCATAATATGACTAATATTTTTTTAAATGATAGCTGAAGTAAAGATTAAGAAAAAAAGGCATAATACATGCCTGAAGTCCTTGTCCAGTCCCAACGTAACTTCATGACAGAAGAAAACTAAGACAGCTAATTACTTGAAAAATGAAGCTCTCAAGGACAGCAATTTCACAGCCTCACTTAACAATATCATTACATTTTAAGTTTTTAAGGAGAGCACTTAATTCTCATAACTTATATTTCCTTTTCATTATTGGGCAAAGATTTTAATTAGAAATTAAAAAACCCAAGGTTGAAGTAAAATTTCTATTTTGTCACGGTTGCTACTAACTGAAATTTGCAGTTGATTCTTACAGAGCAACTAGGTAAGCAACTGCGATTTTCATAATTCTTTTCTAAGCAAACTAATTAAACATGCAACAATAAAATTACACACATAGAGCACTAGAAATTTATTAACATAGTTTGACATACACGACCTACATCAGATGGCCTCATCCAGATTAATTAACTTTTATTGTAGTACAATAAGCTTACACAAGGCTATTACGGAGCTGACTCCACTCATTCTTTGACGTTATCCACTGGTACTCATATATCTCACATCCAATAGTATGACCACCTTATGCTAACCTCAACTAAGGATTTTAACAATCTCTCCCTTTTTGACATTATTTATAACGTCAAAATATTCCCATGAATAAGAGAAATAGAAACTCCCCCTGAAATAAACAATCAATGATAAAATGTATCAAAAAATCAAAGTCAAGGTCAACAGTTAACTATTAACTTAAAAATAGCTAGTGAGTTCCGATCCCCATTGGGACAAATTAATAACAAAAGGAGCTAAAAATCATAGGATAAGGCGAAACGAAGAACTCGTTGTTTGAAAATGTCTTCAATGTGTTCAATCTCAACAAATAAGGAGGCATAAGAAGGTACAGTAGGTGCAGTAGGCTGTGTGGAGGAATCAGATGATGAGTATGACAAATCAACCACCTGAGCTTGCTTGTTGACACTAGGAGAAATATTTATGAAAGACACATGCTTAAATACCTCAGAAGCAACATGAGATACACCGTGAGCATGCAAAAACTAAGTAATTAAACAAGAAAACCCAGTAAGGTTTGTTGTTTACCAATACTCGTAATCATAGTCTCAATAATCGATTTCCCCATTTTGATTTTAACCTTGGTGCCTATCACATGCATAAGTTTAGCTTGAGAAGGATAAACTATTATAGTATACGTACTGGGCAACCAATTAGCTAGCAAAAGCTTATGAAGAACAAAATATTTTTGTATCAAACTAGAAGGATGTAATGTAGCAGCAGAAGGCCAAGATGTCAATTTACCATCAGTCAAAACAATTGCCAGCATATCATTGCTCACTTCAAAGCCATCCTTATACGATTGATCCCTAATTAAATTCACAAATCCCAAAAATTCATTCAACGAATTAGGATCAAATTTAAATAATCTCCTCCTCACATATACCATATAAAAGCATAAAGATATAGCATCCAACACTCCCTTATCTAAATTACAGTAAAATTCTCTCACCAACACATTATCAAAATGTTGCAGCAATAAAGTAACATTTAAAAAATTCTGCTCATTCAACAAAGCATCCAAATTGAATTATTTGTACTCAACTAAATTAATGGGATGATCGAGAACAAACTTAGTTGAAATGAGAGTATCTCATCTCTGTTAGGTTGCTGAGGAATAGAATTTGATGGACAAGGCTTGCTCCATAAGGGAGTGAGTATGATACTAATGCTGAGGCATTTAAACTATTCCGAGCCAATGATTTCACTCAACCTTTAGAAGTGGAAGGAACAACATGCAAATTAGAGACAACTGGTGGTGGTGGCTCATTAGGCACACATTGGCATCCTTAGAAGTAGAGGAAAAGTCTTCAAAGGAGGATTCCTCAATAACTTGAGATAATACATGTTGAATCTCATTAGCTTCAGAATGTAACACAGGAATTTTTTGAATTTTTTTACTTCAATAAGCTTCATAGTTGTAAAAGCACAGAGTCCTAGTGCCCCATGAAAAAGTTCAAACCTCATAGAGTCGAGAGGTTTGGTAAAATTATTGACCAGTTGCTTCTCAATTGCTACATAGGAAAGAACTGCGGCTTACTCCTTGTCTGTTTTCCCATTTGACAAGCGCTACAAATTGTCTTGTCATCTTTGTTCATTATACACAAGCCTTTTACTGCTTTAAATTTGCTCAATTTGTTGATGAGGTCATAATTGGCGTGACCAAGCTTTTGGTTCCATAGAGTCATATCACCATATGTGGCTGAATTGCAGAAGTAATGACCTAAAACATATAGCAATTATCCACTGATCTTCTTTTGTTTATTATACAATCTCCTTAATGATTTAACACCTTGCATTCATTACTAGTGAACTTGACTAACAACTCCTCATCATAAAGCTGACTAATACTCACCAAGTTAGCTTTTAAACCATCTAAATGAAGCACATTTTTTAAATGAGGCAATCCATCCATACAAAGAGTTCCTCTACCAATCACCTTTGCTTTCTTCCTATCACCGAATGTGACATGACTATCCATACAACTTTGATAATTTATCAAATAGATTCTTTCACTTGTTATATACCTTGAACACCTGCTGTCAAATTACCATCCATTTTGAGAAGCGGTGTGCATAGATTTAAGAGTCATAAGTGCTTGTGGTTGATTTTTTCTAAACCAAATCTACTTTGGTAGTCTATGTTGTTGAAAGTTCTTCCAAGAATTTCTGTTTTGTAGCATTTATAGTAACTTGTAGCAATTTGGCCTTAAGTGACCTTTTGCACCAAAAAAGTGAAATGTAGGCATAAACATTTTGCTTCTTTTTGAAATTTCTCCTTCCTTAATTGATCTTACTTCTTTGACAAATCTAACTTCACAATTTTACTTATTATTTACCTAAGAGCATTCCCCTTTATATCCAATACCTTGAAAAATCCCTTTGTTTTTGCCAATTTTCAACATTTTGTCTAACTTCTCGATACCACTATTCAACATTCTTATTCCTTTCTCTATATTAATCAACTTTAGCTTGGTTTCATCAAGTTCATCTTTTATTGACAAAAAATTCATCTCCAGATCTTGAATAACTTCTTTCATGGTAGAATTTCCCCTCTTTAACTTCTCATTTTATTTACAGGTCTTCACCCATTTGCTATACATTAGTTCATAGGCCTCGCAGAAATCTTCCTTTATGAATGTTGAGTCACTGTCAGTGCTGTCGTTTTCAAAATTAGAGTTTAATATTGAAACATCTAAATCTTCATCTTCAGTTTTTTCACTGGTTGCTGCTAAGCAAACAACTGGACTTTCTTTATATAAAGCATGATGACTCACATTTTCTTCTTCGCTACCCTACTCACTTTTATATTCGTTTTCACTCCAAGTTCCGGTGTAGGACTTTCCCTTTCTCCTTTTAAGAGTGTTAGCACGCTCCACTTGCATATGGCCGGAACCTTAACACTTATGACATTGTATCTTCTTTACTTTCTTTTCACCTTTGTAAGCTTTTCCTTGTTGTTTGGAGTTATAGTTTGATGAACTCCCACCATTTTACCTGAACTCATATCTATCTTTCTTCATCTTCTTCAGCCACTTGTTGAAATTTCTTGTTAGCAACACCAAATCTTCATTTTCATCAGAGTCATCTCCTAAATCATGCACAAATTTAGCAACTTTGGCTTGTAACACCAATCTTTTATTCTTTTCACACTTGTCTCTCAACATCTTCTGTTAGTAGTGTGCCCTAGGCCAATGAACATTTGTGATTCATGTATTAACATTATGATTTGTTAATAATATATT
>JANKOD010000006.1:11112347-11123565 GCA_026284645.1 Erythroxylum acuminatum | reverse complement strand
TCGAGCTCAAAAGTGATTAAGAGCCTAAGGTTCACTATGTAAAATGAGCCTTGTATCTCCATCGGATAAGGGACAGTTAGTAATGAGCCCGATATCCAATGGATAAGGGTCAGTTTAGGCACTCGGTCATAACAAAGTAACAAATAAAAAGTGGGTCTCATGTGCACTGCACATGCATAATATGAATGATTAAAGTGTATTGAATGTGAAATGTGAAATGTGAAATGTTGTGAATGTGAATTGTGTGTTATATGACTGGGTGAGTCATTGATGGTGGTCACCACTGAGTTTGCAAAACTCACTCAAAATTTGCAAATATTTTTCAGGATCAGAAGAATACCTCGTCAGGCAAATGCAAGTATCCCTACAGCATACAAGTGAGGGATAGAGGTCGGGATCAGTTCGAGTCTGCATTGTATTTCTTTATTTTTTTGTACTGAATTGTATATTCCGCAACTTTTGTATAAAAATATATATTCCGAAAGTTTTGTAAAATGTGTATATGATTAATGTTGTAATGTAACGACATTATGACTAAAGTGTTATATATTTGTGAAAGGGCCCAATTGGCTACTGAAAATTCTGTTGATTGTATTGCTATGATTGAAAATGTTTATGAAATAAAGTGGGCCCGAATAGATTATGGATTTCAGAAAAAATGTGTGTATGTTGTTAAAAAAATTTGTACTGAGTTTTGAGTGATTAAGTGCTCTAGCATGTCATCCTCAGGGGGCACAGACTCAGATATCACTCAGGATGTCGAGTACGTGTCTTGTGGGTGTGGGGTGCTACATATGGTAAGATTACAAAACCTCATCTTTGTAAGCCATCTTATGAATGTTACATCGAGCTAACAACATTAAACAAATGCTATATAGGAGGCAGCCTATGAATTAGTTTTGGTTTTATTTTTAATTTCTATTTCATTTTTTAATGTTAGAATAGTATTTATTTAAGTTTTTATTTGTTTTAGGATAGAACATTGAGCATCTTGATGAGATTGTGTATAATTATGGTGTTAGAGTATGCATGTAATGATTCAAAAATTTTAATGCAAGATTTTAAAGTTTGATCAATTATTTTTCACATTGCACATCTTTATAGAGAGCTACACACTCTTCTGACATGTTTATGTAGACTTATAAGGTTAGGCACATGCCTGTGTAATAAACTATGCAAGTCTGCAAAAGGTTACAGGTCAATGACCTATAAGGTCAGCTACACAACCGTGTAGTAGACCTTGTAAGTCTATGACAACCCTTAAATTTGCCCTATTCCCTCACTTTTCTCACTTTCTCTTTCTATCTCACTCTTCTATTGTTGCCCTCTCAATCGCCCAGCCAAAATTTTGCATTTTTCTTGCAAATTAATGACACCTTAGTAAGTATTCTTGTTAATTTCACTTGTTTATGCATGAATAATTGTGGTGTTTTGGAGTTCTTAGGGATTTTCACCCCAAAATTACTAGATTTAGGATTTTGAGATCTTATGAAAATTTGCGTGATTTTGTGGTTAATTGTGGTTTATTAGTTGAATTTCATCCGTACCTATTTGATTTATTGGTTTAATTTGATGAATTGTATGCGTATTGTATGAAATTTGAATTTGAATGGTGAATTTGTATGATTTTGCTCACTAATTGTTGAACTGTAATGTTTTGTATGAAATTAGGTTTAATTAGTTATTTTATGATTAATTGAAGTTTTGTCTTGGTTAATTTCATCTCAATTTTGGTTTTTAGGTAAATTCAATGTTTAATTTCTCTAATTTTGCATAATTATTCTATTAGGGTTTTGAATTCCAATTTTAGGGTTAAATTTGTAATTTGATAATTAGATTAATTTTATTTGTTAATTACAATAATTTAAATTTAAATTTTGTGATTAATTAGATTATTAGTTAATTTTCTAATTATTTTATTTTATTTATTTGCATTGGAGTTTATATTATGTGTCTAATTTTCAATTTTTTAGTTTTTTCATGATTAACAAATTAGTGAGCAAAAGAAATAACTGTGGAAGAGGGTATTTTCGTAATTTATCTGTAGTTTTCTCACAATCTTTTAAAGTTTTAGGCCTAATGACAGGACCACGATGCACAAAGGAATTACCTAGGAAGGAATAACAAGGAGATGAGTCATCTAGAGACTCGAGAGGAGTTGGCTTCTTTCAGCCACCCAAGCAACCTCTAATGCTATTGTTTAATACAATGACACATAAGGAGCAATATCAAAGGCTCAAGGAGAAGACATTTGTGACAAGTCGCAACATTGACTTGAAGGCACTGGTGCAGGTTAGTTTGGTCCAGTAGGTTTGGGACCTTATCAACATTGGAGCTTGGTCACAGTTCTTTGAGATCATAGAGACCTCCTATTGGGAGTTAACACTCAAGGTGCAATCCACGTTCTTTGTGGAGAAAGGAGACATGAATAGGACCTACTGAACACCATTTAGTTTTGACTACTAAAGGAAATGATCTAAATGAGTTATTCAAAATTCTCGGTTACTATGAGGTTGTACGACCTAAAGTGTGTAGGGATGCAAGCTTACTTAAACTTATGTATAGACTTCCCGTATGGGATGTCTTCTCATCAATTCTAGTGTACAATTAGCAATGAAGATGACTACAACCTAAGTAGATCCAAAGCGTCAATGCCTCTAACACCTGATGCTCAGATATATTCATGGAATTTTAAGCCATGCATTAAGCGGACAAGGTGATAGCTATGGCATCGTGGGAAACTTGGATGTGTTTTATCTTTAGAGTGTGAGCAAGAGGATGCCAATCCACCTAGGGCATGCATTAGACCAATTTATCCAGTGTCAGAGCAAAGAGAGGAAGGTTAGCACGATCTATGTGGGAACTTATGTAACTATACTTGCACAAAGGATGGGGGTCTTTAACAGACTACCAATGATGTGATTGGCGAACACCATAGCAACATTAAACTTTTATGTAGTGAAGCATATGTACATGGTGAGCAGATGACAGGGACTTATGGGTGATATCTACAGGCTAATTGGAGTTCCCGATAAGCCAGCAGCATCGGGAGCAGCTAAAGAGGAGCCATATATAGCAGAGCAGTCGCCGCAATTGTATTCACCACCATCCCATATGTGAAAGGTTGCACAGGAGGAGGATAGTATGGAAGCACCCAAACTACGAACATCACATCAAGATTAACTGAAGATAGCTCGACTAGAGAGATATATAAGGTAGCTTATTAGTGCTTAACTTACTATCTGAATACAGCAGATGGAGATTGTGGAGCAGATCAGACAACTTGAGACCTCTGTAAGATAAATGGGAGATCTACTATTGTTGATGGCAAGCTGTCAAGACATAACTTTTCAACCTCCTCATCAATTGGTCCTCCATATTTTAAAGATCAACAACTTGAGGACCCTCCATCAACGAACATGCCAGAGTTACAATAGGATGGAGATGATTAAATTTGGTTTTCTCTTTATTTATGTATTTTCTTATTTTTCTCCCTTTGTTATTTATTTTGTCTAAACATTAGATTAATGTTATTTTATGTAATTGTTATTTCTGTATTTCATATTTTGTCCCTTCATTAGTTATCTTTTATTTTTTTTATCTTTTTATCCCTTTTATTTTTATTCTTTAGGAGGATTGTATCTAGTATCAGATGGATCCCTAAATGAAATTAGAATTTTGAAATTCTTATTACTCAGTGAAGTACCAAATTCCTACACTTTCTCTTACTTTTTGGTTTTATATGCTTATATTGTGTATATTGGAACAATGTATAATTTTTAAGCATTTGGAAAGGGATTATAAATTTTCTTAAGCTTATTATAATCTTTGTTGTTAAATATTATTAACTAATATCCTGAATTAGTTGAAATATGTCCATAAATATTTGAGAGCCTTATTGATTATTGAATTGAATTAGTATACAAAAGGATGATAGTTAGAATAAACTTGCCTTTATCAGTTATATGTTTAATAATCATTGAGATAGTCAATTTTGAATGAAAAGTGCATATTATTTACACATATAAGATCCATTTTATATGAGCTTTTAAGACTAAGAGCAAATACATCAATATTTAAGCTCTTTTATTCTTTTATATGTGTTATCATGCACAATTGGATGATTTTAAGACCTTTTTTTCATATTGAGATCACATATTTTAAATTAGAAGCATTGAAATTATAAAGGAATTTTGGTTCAACAATTGTTTATCCTATTTTCCTGATAATTACCTTACCATATTTTATCCCTTATAGGGATGATAATGGGCCAACTCATGAGCCTAAATTCAAGTATTTTCAATAGGCCAACCCATGGGCTAAATCAGGCCCAAACTGATTCGAGGCTTAACTTTTCTAAGCAAAACAACATCGTTTGCATAGAAGAGTTAGGTTGCAGGTAGGCCTGGGCCTAGGCAATCTAAACCCGAACTCAATTAGAAAGAAATGTTATATTACATTTTTAATTTTAAAAAGGTGTAACCAAGTTTGAGCTTAGCCTTTTTCACTGAATATAACCACGTTATTAGCCTTTACCTTATTTTTCTTGAAGCCTTTTTTACTATTATGAACCCTAAAGGTTATTCATAATTATCTAATTGCTTGATATTTGAATTTTGAAAAGATTCAATGTTTCTTTAATTGTGGTATATAATATTGCAAGCATATGATTAAGAGTTCTGCTATGTATTGATTTGAGAGTTATTATGTTTTTTTTACCTTAAACAATTGAGTGCATTGAGTGAAACCTTGGTGAGGGTGTAAAGATTTGTGCTTTTGATTTCAAAAAGATTATCGAAATGATTATTATTGATATTGACTTATAAAGGCTAGTTATAGGATAACTTGAATCTAATTGTATGTTAATTTGATGAATATGATATTATGATTTAGAGTATGAATGGACATGTTGAAGTTAATAAGGGATGGACAAGTTATATTTGTGGTGTTTGTATGATTGATAATCTAGATTATGATTTTCTTAAGGACAAGAAAAAGCTAAAGTGATGAGATGTTTGATAAATGATTATTTGATTATATTTATATACCCATAATTTTTTATGTTTGCTTGTTATTTAATATTTTTATATTATTTTTGGTACTTAATTCTCTTCAAGTGAGTGTTTAGGTGATAATTCGGATGAAATCATGGTATGGAATGAAGATTTAAAGCAACTTAAAGATACACGATTGTGTACAATAATTGTATAAGTCTATGCAAACATGTGAAGATTTGAAGAACTTTTCTTTTAGTCATGTGGAGTTACGCACCAGTGTATGTTGATATACACGGTCGTGTATGTTACCCATGTAAATCTCTGTGTTTGTGTGAAATCATGAATTTAGGTGTTTTATTCACAAGCAGGTGTAAGTTAACCTTGTATAACCCAAAAGCCCTAGTTTTTACTATAAGAGGACGTGGACAGAGGCAAAATAAAGAGAGATGAGTTTTAAATAGATTTTAAGTCATAAGCAACATAGAAAGGCTATAGTTCTGATCAACGGATAAGGGAATGCAAAAATGACATCAAGAGATCTGATAGATAACAATATCCAATCCATTTTTGTAAGAAGATCCAATGGAAGAGAGAGATTTAAAATTATGATTTCTTTATTTTGTATTAGTTATTCTGCATATTTATCTTTGGTTTTGTTTTTTATGAGTAAGAACTAAACTTAATTAGTGTCTAGGTGTGATGAACCTGAAGTTGAGATAATAATACGATTTCATCTTTTATTCAATGCAATTTTATTAATTGATTTATTGAGACTCAATTACGGGTTATATTCTTATTCTTATATATCTAAAATATTAGTGCATGATTTGATTTCATATGATTAAGAATGAGAAATCCTTTTGTATAAATAGATCTACAATAATTGGAAGGAGTTACATACAAACCTAGAGATAGGTGAACATAAATCCTCTAGATTAGAGTCAAACCTAATAGCAGAATTCATGAATCGATAATGCAATCCTATTGGTTTTAACTAGAAAGATTTTTGTTAATCAACTTATGGATTAGTTGTTAATAGGCTTGAGAAATATATTAACATAAGATAGGAATTGCGCAATCCAATATTCAATAATATAATTACATGATAAAGAGTTAATATGTAAGGATTCTTAGGGAGATTCATTACCTAAACATATTATTTGATATTGATTCTTCTTAGTATTTTCCTTGTTCTGCGTTCAGTATTGTTTTAATTCTTAGTATGTTTAATTTAATTTTTAATTAAAATCCACAATCTGATTCATAGGTTAGATAATAGAAAATTGGTAATTACTAGTACTTGTAGTCTTCATAGGATCGACCCGTACATACCTGTACTAGCTACAGCTATGCCGTGCACTTTTGTGGTATTTTTAACATTGATGAAACATCAATCAAGAACAGACTGCATATACCTTGAAGGACATCTTTAAGGTTTCAAGACATTCTTCTTAAGGTATAAGATGCCTTATAGCATCTTCCATCGTCTTGATACTCTCATTGTGAGTTAGATGCACCTTCATATGCTCCCAATTCTGAGGTAAAGAATGGATCATCGCTTGTACTTCTTGCTTATATGATAACTCATGACCAACATCATACAACTCAGTGATCATGTTGAGATACGCCTTAAATGTTTTTGCATGTGTGATTTGGCCATTACCTCACTTTGGTGACTAATATGCCTCCAAAACGTGCCGCTAAAGTGGACCATATGTCCTTAGCAATTTCATATTTATGGAACTCACATATGATATCATTATTCATGCTACTCAACAACGTAATGGGAGCCAATAAGTTCTTTTTCTTCTATGTTTCATAAGCATCACAGTCTTTTTTATGTTGGGTCGTATTGCCTTTCTTAACGAAATTGATAGTTATATTTAATGGTTTGAGAGCCTTTTTCTCTTCCAGTTCATATTGGATTTTCATGTTCCAAATATCATAATTATTGCCATTTAATTTCTCACCCTTATTGAGTTCAAAAATTATATTCTTTGACGCTGTAGCCATATCATTATGATGTCATACATACATATATTGTATAATCGATTTTCAATTGTTTATGAAATCGAAAGAGTACGTATGTTCTCAATCATCATTTATATCACAATTAAGTACCAATTATCATTCTCAAAAAGATTTTTCAAATAGAACATATATTCTAATAAAACTCAATAATATAAAACTTGACATACATTAATGAATATAATTTATGTGATTTATGACAATTTAGTTCAATACATAATAATGAACCCTACATGGAATAGAGTCAATGAATTTATATGATAAAGTCCTAAAAACTCAATATCCTATTGTTATAATAATTTTGATTAAAAGGTCGGTCAGATATAAAGTCCAAATAAATTCTTTTCTTCAAACTTCTTTCATAACATTTATCATCAACCGTTTATATTATTTCAGCATTGGACATTTTAAGTTCCAAAGCATGCTTAACATTTTGCTTTTTGGTTATGCCAAAGTTGAGAGTAAAGTCATGTACTTCATTTTAGCTTCTACAAGAGTCCGATAACCTCTATAATACAACTTTTGCATTAAGTTACTAATAGTAATATCATGTTGTATTAAATCTTTTTCCAAGAAAATATTGCAATTGGAGTAACTGCAATAATATAATAGTGAGTCACCCTATATGTGCCGCAATTTGTATAAATCTAATGACCTCTTCATAATTGACGTTTTCCTTAAAAACACATTTTCAAAATTAGAAGTCGCTCACAAAATTCAAAAATCATAAATGAATAAATAAACTCACGCTTGAAATAAAACTATGATTATTATGGTTTACTTAAAATCATAATTTCATTGCTATATGAACGAATCATATTTAAATCATAATCATTTTATTTTAATTAAAAACATATTTCTAATTATTATGGAACCCATTAAATTAAATTTAAAAACATATTTCTAATTCTCATTAGAATAATAATGTCAATTCAATTTAAAACTTATTTCTAATTTTTATTTAACTTATGAACTTAATAATTTAAATTTAATTAAAAACTCATTTCTGATTAAAATTTAACTAATCAATATTTAAATTTATCAATGGTGTATAAGTTTATTCGAAATATTATGAAATTCATAGGCATAATATGTATGAATTTAGAAACTTATTTCTAAATTTAAATAAACATATTATCTAATATATTTATATATTTATATTTTGATTAATGGGTTCCTTTAAGTCAAAATTAATATTCCAAAGTAATTCAAATCCAATTTTATTTTACAGCCCAAGACATTATGAGACTTGACCCATATCTATTAGCCTAAAATCTAGAAATAACAACCCAAAACAACAAAAGCTTGGCCCATAATCTGTCTTGATAGGCTCATTCAACTGTTATTTTCTGGCCCATGATATATAAGAATATTTTGCCCATCTCCAAACCTCCTCAGCAGCTTGTCCCTTGTGTGTTTTTTTTTTTCCTGCTATCTTTCCTGCTTTCGGTTAACCTTCATAAATGTGTATCCCTACACACTTCACAATTGCAGTCGTTTTCTTCCACCTTTAGCCCATCAGGAGCAGCAGCGGTGGCGATAGGAAAAAGAACATCCACAAGCAGCAGTCCAATGGGTTCCAGGTGTTGATCGAGTGCCAGCAACAGCAATGACGGCAACACTCACCATCGACAGAAAATGACGGTGGCACTATGGCTCCCCTCTGCGGCTAGTGTTTCGAACAGTGAAAGGCGTCCCAGGCAACGTTGGAATCGTTCCCTCCACCACCGACCCTGCTCCCACCGGTAGTGACGCTGGTTTGGAAGCTTCACCGTTGACTGTCAATGTCATGATAAACAGAGTTTTTATCTTGTCTGATGATGCTAAGTGTTAGGCTAGTTCTAGAATTCCCTCTGATTATCTGTTTGTACAGTATTTATTTTATAATTGTAATCTATACAGTGTTTATATTATCGTAAATAATAAAATCCAACGATATTATTACCTCATTCATCATCAAGGTAAAAGGAATCGATTTGGGCAATATTGCTATCTGCTTTCATCACTGCTTTCAAATGCTTCAAAACAACACCAATTTTAGCTGCACTAGGATGACAATTGTCTCCCGCTATAAACAAATGTGTCTTCTGCCCCACTATAATCCAGCTACATCCAGGTGGCTTCTTCACTCTTTGCTCTCTCATTGACTTCCTCAGAGAATCAGCCTCCTTCCAGTTCCCCGACGCAGCATAAATGTTTGAAAGCAACACATAGGGTGAAGAATTTTCAGGTTCGAGGTCAATGAGCTTCTCCGTAGCTAGTTGGCCCCTAATGTCATCTCCATGAATTCTGCAGGCTCCAAGCATTGTAGCCCAGATCATAGAATTGGGTTCAAAGTTGAGTTTGTCAATGAACTCTTCTGCTTCCTTAAGGAAACCCCATCTGCCTAGAAGATCAACCATGCAGGCACAATGTTCAACTCTAGGTTGAATCCAATAGTAGTTGACCATAATATCATAGATTTGACGGCCTTCAGTTACCATTCCAGCATGACTACATGCAGTAAGGATTCCAAGAAAAGTTACATCGTCAGGTAAAACATCTTTTAGCATCATATCATGAAAAACATTCAGTGCTTCTTCTGCATAGCCATTTTTGGCAAATCCAACTATCATTGAGTTCCATGAAATGACGTCATTTTTTTCATCCATTTCCTCAAAAACTTGCATAGAGCTCATCACGTCACCACATTTAGCGTACATGTCTACAAGAGAACTACAAGTCAATTCATCATAGTGATAACCAGTATGTAAAACGTGAGAATGAATCTGTCTACCAACTGTTATAGAAGACAAGACAGCACAGGCCCTAAGGACACTAACAAATGTTGCTTGGTCAGGTAATATACTGCAGCTACGCATTTTTTTATAACATTGCAAAGCTTCGTTACAGCAACCATTTTGAGCAAATCCTGAAATCATAGCAGTCCAAATGATGGTGCTCTTTAGATTTGAAAACCCTGAAAATAGCATAGTTGCATCAGTTTTGCTTAGGGAATTCATGTACATGCCTAAGAGAGAGACACCCAAGAAGTCATTGTCATAATGAATACCCATCTTCAGGACAAGACAATGGATTTGTCTTCCAAGATTCAACTTTTGTGGTTCATCACATGCATCTAAAAGGCTCACAAAAGTTATTTCTGAAGGTTTCAAGTTTTCATCTTGCATTTGTCGAAATAGCATTATTGCCTTCTCCACATCAGTTGGAGCATACCCTGCAATAAGAGCATTCATGGAAGCCACACTCCTTTGAGACATATGAATAAGAATCTTATGAGCAGAGTCGACATTCCCACACTTGACATACATATCAACAAGGGAGCTTCCAGCAAAAAGGCTTGTTGCAAGACCAGACTTCACTGACAGGCAATGTACCTGTTTTCCTTTCTCATCATCTTTAACATTGGCACAGGCACTCATTACACTGGACAATGACACCTCATCAGGGAGAATTCCGCACAAATTCATTCTTCGAAACATGTGAAATGCCTCAGATTCATGTTCTTTTTGCACATATCCAACAATAATCGCATTCCAAGAGATGTTGTCTCTATTCCTCATACGCTCAAATTGTCGTCTTGCGTCATCTAGAACCCCAGACTTAGCATACATGTCAACCAATGCATTTCCCACAAATAAGTTAGATGCAAAGTTGTTCTTGATAATAACTGAGTGCAGTTGACGACCTACTTCAAGGTACTCTAAGCAAGCACATGCACTCAGAACGCTGGTGTAGGTAAAATCATCAGCATGAAGACCGCAGCTACCCAGACTGGAAAATAATGTTATAACTTCAATGGCACATCCGTTCTGTGCATAACCTCCAAGAATTGAATTCCACAAGACAACATTACGCCCATCTACGGCATCAAAAACTTTCCTTGCTGCTTCCATCTTCTTGCACTTAGCATACATGCTAATAAGTGAACTTCCCACATATACATTAGCAAGTAACCCCAGTTTAATAGCCTCTTCATGAACCAGAAGACCTAAGTCAAGGGTTGCTAAACTTGCAATAGCACTCAGTACACTACCCAACGTGGACCTTGTGGATTTGAGGCCAGCTTTCCTTAAATTCTGAAAAAACATGATTGCTTCTGCCGCATAACCTCGTTGGGCATGCCCTGAGATCATCAAATTCCATGCCACAACATTTGGGTTAGGCATTTGGTTAAACAATTCAGATGCATC
>JANKOD010000006.1:11093062-11109297 GCA_026284645.1 Erythroxylum acuminatum | reverse complement strand
GATGTAATCAAAGATGGCCTTCAGAAAGTTGCAGAAGCTATTATAAACTCTACTACATTGTTAGTTAAACCGCATCCTATTTCAGAAGAAGAACTATATAATCATTTGGTAGAGTTGGGACTGGAAGGATCGAAATTGTATGAAAGTTATCTTTTCCTTGTTCGTAGGCCAGATGACGTCAAGGCATTACTTGGTGCACCAATAAATATCCGGAAGGACATGTTGGAGTTTATGATGTCTTCTTAAGAATAGAAGATAATGTAGTATGTTTTGATGGCTTGGTATCAAGTCCTTTTCCCTCTGTTCATTGTGTACATTTTGTCAAATATTTTTGTATATTTTGTGGATGAATGTATCACGAAGCCATGTAATTGAGGGAACTAAATGAAACTAAATTTTTGTTTATAATATTTTCAATGCAGATAAATGATGTTGTGCATGTTTAACTGTTATTCTTTTTCGGTGCAACCTTTTATTTCGTGATGATTATTGCTCTTTGACGATTATTGCTCTTTGAACAATATCCTTGAGACCTACAGGTACCACCAGAATACAAGTTGGTTATTACTTAATTTTATGGCATTTGATCTTGTTGTCTATTTTATAAAATTTTAGTCTTACTTTAGAAGGTGATATATTTATGGCTTACTTGAGTCTCTAATTTTTTACTTCTCCTTGTCCAACAAAGCCATTGAACGTTGTACTTCTCCTCGTCCAGCAAAGCCATTGAAGATTGTAATTGCTGGTGCAGGTAATCAAATTTTATATCTTTCATAATGATATGTCATTCTATCATCTTCGTTTGCTTTGTGGTTCTCCAATTGTTGAGTTTGTTGAATTGTGCTTGAGATGGCTCATCACATCAATGTTGTGAATGCAGGATTGTTTAGTAGTAATTAAAATTTACATTATTGCAAGTTTGGCTGGTTTGTCTACTGCAAAGTATTTGGCAGATGTTGATCACAACCTAGTACTCCTAGAAGCTCTATGTTCTAGGCGGAACGGTGAAGGTCTACTCCTGCTTAGCTCTTTGTAATATGTTAACTATGAAAGCCTATGGTCTTTAGCTGATATTCTGAAGTAATAAGTCTGCTTTAGACTTTAAATATGTAGGTGCAGTTGGCGCACCCAAGGAGGAAACACTTGTTCTATTAGTGTATTACAGTCCTTGAAGGCTATTCTTGGTAGAAAATTGTTATTGCTCCTTAAATGCTCAAACTTCTAGAAGCAACATAACCTAATAATTTTGACTGATGAGGTAATTATCTATGAAATGCAAGCTTGAGGCAAATGTTTACTAATGATCATGGGTTAGTTTCTGCACTCAAACTCAAAACACAGTATTTTTCAAACCTGAATTTTTTTTGTTGTACATCATTATTAGTAAAAAGACATGTTTGTTGTCATTCTTTGAATTGTTGGTGTGCCAATTTTGTTTGATCCTATAACCAGGTGGTCTCTACTTACAGAAAAAGAACGTGCTATTATAATAGGTGACAACAATATAGCTGAAACTGGACCAAGAAATGAATGCTCTGTGCCATACCCCATCGAAGAATCTAATTATTTGGAGCCAACAGTTGAAGAGTTAACACTTCTGGAGGAACAACTATTGGAAGGTATAACTGTGAGATCTAGTCGCCAAAAAGAAAAAATAGACGAGCAAGAGCATTTGAAAAGGTTGTTGCAAGTGCCATGTCTGTGAAGTCTAGTTCTAGAAGCAAGAAAGAGCGTGTTATATGATTGTCTTTCTTCAATTTAACAATACTGTGATTCTTGTAGGTGGTTGCGTGAAAAGATGATGATGGAGATTGCTATGCTAGATGTTTATCAACTGAAGTAAGAAAAAACTTCAAATGCTTCTTGAATTTTGTTATATTTATCAAATGACAATGGTTTTGTGCATAGGTTTCAATTATTGTTATATTTTTATATGAATAAAAATAAAAATAAATTACTTTTATATATAAATCACATAGAATAAAATAAAATAAATAATTAATAATAATATTTTTATATAATTAATAATAAATTGTATATAATTAATAATAAAATAAAATTTAATAAAATTTTTGTTAATGAAAATAGAAAAAAATATAAAAATTATTCTTTAATTGTTTTTAATGAAAATATAAATAAATTATTTTTAAATATAAATCATATAAAATAAAGTAAAATATATTAAATAATTAATAATAAAATAATAAACCTCTTGCAACTACCATTTTAATATAAGGGGTATAAAAGTCATTTATTATACAATACATTCCATTCCATCTATCTTCCAAACAACATTTTATTACATTACATTTTGAACCCTTCCATCTCTCCCAAATAACTTTTCACTACATTACATTTCATTTTATTATAAACCGTTCCGTTCCTTTCCGTTTTATTCCATTCCATTCCGTTCCATTAATTAACATCCAACCAAACAGACCCTTAGGCTATTCTTGGTAAGGTAGTTAGTACATGAATGTAATGGAATAAAATAGAATATTATTTTATCGTTTGAAAAAATGGTTTATAATACAATTGAATAGAATAAGATAGAGAGAGAGAGTGTCACATTATATCTCATTTCATTCTAAATAGTAAAAATGAGTTACCTACGATTTGAAAGTTTAGGATAGAATCTAAAATTATAAATATATACTATCTAATATATCCACAACAATTTTTTATAATACCAATTATACTCTCAACCCTTTAACAAGCTGTAAAACAATACATTTCATTATTCTATTAAGGGCAGAATAGTCATTCATTATTATTATACATATATTACATTCTATTCTATCAACCTTCCAAACGATATTTCTCTATATTACATTATGAACTTTTCCTTCCCTCCCAAATAACAATTTTATAATATTACATTTATTTACATTTCATTTCATTATAAAGCATTTCATCTCATTCCATTTCTTTACATTCCATCTGACATCCAGCTAAACATAGCCCTAGCCTAATAACTCCTTAGTCCTTCCTCGCTTGTCAACCTTAACCCAATTATTCCTTCCACCAACTCTACAGGAGCTATTGTGACTACTGGTCCTCTATTAGCCCCCTCATTTCTCCTAATAAGAACATTTAAAAGCAAGTTTTAGGGGACTCTTCCCTTACCTTAAAACTTCAATTCTGTCCTACCTCCCTCTCAAAGTGTTGCCCTGTAGTTGTTCCCTCATTTGAGGTTCTCAAAGAAGGAGTTACAAGATTTAACTCCAGTCTTATTGGATTATGGGAAGCTACTCTTTCCCATAATTGAAAACTAGGTTTTTCCCTAAAATCTCTCATCAAAAGCAAGTTTCAATTTGGGTTAATCCATATAATATCCTCTAGAGTATTAAATCACAAAAGGACTTACCTATTTGACTAGCTATATTAGGAAGCCAATCTCCATAGATGAAGTCACTGCTAATATGAAAATAATTAACTACACTAAGGCGTATGTTATAGTTAACATTCAACAATTCCTACTAGATGCAAATCCTGTCTTAAGACTTGGAGAAAATAATAATATGGTTTAAGATGAGGTTAGAGTATCATGTTAATGGAGCAGTGATTCTTGTCAACAAGGTAGAAGATTGGTTGCAATAGGTAAAATATTTTCTAAAAATGATTACAATGAGCTAATGCATTTCTAAATATTATTGAGATAGTTACTCTTAATGTTAAAACTAGCTCACAAGTCCTTAGCCTAGTTTTTCTAATGTGCAATCTCAATAAATGAAAAACTTGTCCCTAATTCCATCCATAAAGGCTTCAGAACACCTCTAGGAGCATCAGAAACCATTATTCCTAAGATCCCCATTTTTATAAGATTTATTAATCATAAATTATAGGAATTAACCATTTCTCTCCTAATATCCTTCCTTCTCCTATTGTTGTCAATTCCACCCTATAGAAATAAAAAATATTATAGTCCTATCTTAGGGATCTCTAACACCAGAAGAGTGGACTCCTCTAATTTCCAAAGTTAATAATTAAATTGAGCCTAATAAAGATTTCAAAATGATATCGAGACGCAAATATTAAAGGAAGAACAAAGACATTAACGTTAGCTCTCCTACCCTCTCCTTGTGACAATTCTTACATGGAATCACCATTTTGAATTTCATAAAAACACAAAAAATACTTAGAGATTTTCTAACACCAAGTTGTTCCTAATTTGTTTACTTGAAACAAAATTAATGGGGAACATCTGCATATGAATGAGTTGCTTTCATAAAGATTGGAAAACTATCACCTATAGTTCTCATTTTAAGTGGATATCCTACATTCTTCATCCATTAATCAGAGGATCAATCTTTCAATCCTCTTATTGAATGAAAGAATCACCTTCCAAGCAACTTTTTCTATGCTCATAATATGATGTTTCATAAAGCTTCTTTATGGTATAAGCTTTTATAAATTTATCATATTTCTAACATTCCTTATGTGATTCTTGAAGATCTTAATGGTATTATATACAATTTAGATGCTGAAGGGAATGTTTGTATCAGGAACTTCACAAGTAACCTGAGGAATTCTACAAATCATTTGCAAATCATAGATTTAAAGTACAATTTTACACTTAACTAATAAATAATAAAGATGATGGCTCTTTAGAAAGAAACTAGATTGTACCTTAATGAATAACCACTAGCTCATCCACTTTTAGGATAGCTTAGCTTACTTTGAAAGTCCTCATCTCAAATCATTTCTATTTTGCTATATAATCTCTTAATTCATAGGCTGAGTTACTTTCTTTTTAGATTAAATAGTTACCTAGTTGGACTAGATGGTTTTAAATTGGCCTTATAGAAAGGATTAAGCCATGATATCTCATATTTCAAGCCCTATATTTATTGTAAGAAATTGGAAATGGTTAAAGAGGATTTGACGAAGTGGAATAACAAGAAGTACAGTAAACAACTCTCAAGTAATAACTGATGCTAAAGAATCCTTAATTAAGGCTCAACAATCCCTTTATCAAGAGCCCTTTAGCCATACTAAACTAAAATTTGAGAAAATTGCTCTCCTTAACTATATAAAAGCATTAGACATAAACTTCATCATCAAACAAAGATCAAGATATTTATAGCTCTTTGAAGGAGATAGAAACATTTTATTCTTCCACAATTCAATCCTCTTTAAGAAAATGCTAATAAGATTACTTCTCTTTAAAGCATTTATGGTTCTATAGCTCAAACTTAAGAGGAATTATTAAGAGTAGCTTATGATTACTTTTCTAAAAGCTTGGGAATTGCTTCTTTTTGCTCTTCTTTCCCCCAATTGATAAAGTTAATCATCTCTATTGGTTTATCAACTTCAAACACTGAAAGCTTAGTTATTCCTTTCAGTAAAGCTATTGTCAAAAAGGAACTCTTTGAGATCAATCTTAATAAAGCTTCAAGACAAGATGACCTAAATTTGTTATTCTTCCAAAGGTCTTTGAGATTTACAAAAGGCCTTTTTATTAATGTAGTGCTTGAATTCTTTGATAGAGATAAGCTTCTTAGAGAGATTAATAAGACTTTCATTACCCTTGCTCATAAATCTCCTATCCCTCTTCCTTTAAAGATTTTAGGCCAATTTCTTATTGTAATGCTATTTATGTGATTATTGTTTAAGTTTTTAGCCATTTGATTGTTAAATATAACATCTTTCTTCTTACAAATTTCTTAAGAATTATAAGTAGAATGTATTCAAAATATGTTCCATTAAAGTGGACTTCCATAGGCCTTTGACACAATCAATTGGCAGTCCATAATTCACACTCTAGAGGCTTTTGATTTTCCAAACCAATTCATTATGTGGATTGACCAATGCATCAACTCTGCCTGGCATTTTCATGAATGGTGAACCAATTAAGATCATCAAAGGTGTAAACGGATTAAGGCAATGGGGACCGAATTTCTCCTCACATATTTAACCTCTCTACAAAAGTTCTCAATAGATTGATTGGAAAAACCATCTGTTTGGAAAGAGGATTCAAGTATGACAACAAATGCAAGCTTTTGAAAATCCACTCTCTCTGTGCTAATTTTGATTCAATCACTGCACTATTAAATTCTCTTAACACTTTTAAAGACTTGTTAGGACCCTCAATGAATAAGGATAAGAGTTACTTTATCCTTCCAGCATGAGTTGCTCATCTTACAACTTGAATCTCTCTTTTAACTAGTCTTAGAAACAAGAACTTACACTTCACCTATTTGGGAACTCAAATCACTTATAAGAGGAAAAATTATAGAAATTCTATTCGATTGATTGGGAGAATGCGAAAGAGAATAAGCAGTTGGTGTAACATGAGTCTTTCATATTATGGAAGGTCTAACTTATCAATTTAAATCTCAATTCTATGCATGTCAACTGAACTTCTCATCTATATTTCCCAAAAGGCATAATCAAGTCAATAGAAAAGATATTAAGATCATTCCTATGGTCTGGTGAAGAAGTAAGTAAAACATTAGCAAAAGCAAAGTGGAGTGAAGTTTGTAAGATAATGGAGGAAGGAGGCTTAGGAATTTGTCCTATTAAACTCACTAACAAAGTCTTTATGATCAAGAGAATATAAAGAATCATCAAGGAAAAAGAACTTTTTTTCTTAAATTGGTTCATATACAATTCTTCAAAAATAAAATCATCAGGAGTTTGAAACCTAACTACAATACATCTTGAACCTTGTTTTATATCCTTCGACAAGAGGCTATGTTAAGATGCAATTTAAAACTATTATTACCAATGGAGAAAGTATAAGCTTCTTGTTCAATAATTGGTTAATATTTGGCCCTTCTATAATAAGAATGCATATTCTAACCTCAAGGACATCATACTTATTAATGCATCAGTTAAAGAGGTAGTTAGTGATAACTTACAATAGATTAGTCCTTTAACTGTTACTGATCTTATGAATTTAGCTCTAAGTTTCTCAGCTCATTACTTATACATTTATTATTCAATAGATTAATCAAACATCTATAGTATCTCATAATAGATCTTGCAAGTTGTTTTCGGAATCATATTGTCTTGAGTTGCATTGGCATAGATTGGCGTGGTTCAAGTAAGTTTTGATAGGTGTGAATTATAATGTGTTTTCTAGGTGCTAAAGTGTGTTTTTAATGTTTTCTTATATGATAATTATATGTTTAGAACTTAGATTTATGTTCTTATTAGTTATTTTATATGTTTTATTTGATTGATTGTCGTTTAAGATAAGAATTTGATCTTAATTATATGTTTCAAGGGTATGTTTGATGTGTTTGAAGATGAGTGGAGATAAGAAAAATTATAGAAAAGATGAAGAAAAGGTTGGAAAATAATATCTAACACAATCGTGCATAACTATGCATGATCAAGCATAATGAAGTGTTAGCTTGGTGGCTCTTTAGCACGATCGTGTATGAATCTTTGGCACGATCATGCATACCCCTCTGGCATGATCGTGATAGAGAGTTAGAGTAAGGCCATGCACGATCGTGCAAGGAGCTTTTCCAAGTTATGAGTTTTTTAATACTTTTAATGATTTGATGATATTTTTAAAACAAAATCATGTGGAAAGACCCAAGAAGGCTTAATAGTATATAAAGGAAAAGAAAAACATCAATTGAAGACTAGAAAAAAAAAAGAGGAGATTGAAAAGAGTAAAATATGAAGAACAAAAAATGTAGTCTCCAACTCAAGGCAAAGAAGAGAAGACATTCAAATTCTATTCTCTACTCTTTTCTTTTATTTCCTTATTCTTTTTTAATATTATTGATGATTCAATTGGAATATATAGTTACATCTATGGATTTATAAATTCCTTTTAGGAATTAATTTTAATTTATTTGTTCAACTTTACATTTTTTATTTGATGAAATATACTTGTGATGTTTATGGCTTTATATTCAATTTGAATCGAGAGATTAGATTGGATTATTTATGTTGTGTTACACAAAAAGAGCTAGTACCTAAATACAAATATAATCATCAAATTAATATGCAATTAAATTGAGATCTTAATTGTGTATTGGTTGCCTATATGATTGCTTCAAATCCAGTTGCATAGTTAGGAAGAGTTTTGATAGACCGAGAGATCATAATTCAATTTCTATCTATTTTAATTGGGATTAGTTGGTTAGATCTTAAGAGAGGGTAATCATAATTATTGGATATCTAAGGTCAAGTAATATTAAATCAAGAAGGTGAAGTGAAAACAAATAAGGATAGAAGTAATTCTTAGTTTTCATCATTGATAAATCAATCAATTCACTGTTGCGTATTTTAATATTTAATTATCAATTCTTCATTTTTAGTTTAATTTTTAGTGACTTATCTTATTGTTTACCTTAAACAAATTTTATACGAAAATTTAGGTGATTACTCTAATCCTTGTGGGACAATACTTTTAATGTTATAAGATATAATATGTATACTTGCAAAAAAGAAAGTTTTAATTTAAAAATTCAATACATTTTTGGCGTCATTGTTGAGAATTGTTTTATAGCATCTATTGTAGTTTGAGTTACCTTGATTTAAGGACTTTAACACTCTTCTTATATGATTACAAATGTATGAACACAAGATCTACAAAGAGTTCAAGCAAACTAACAGGCACATAAGTTTTAAACATCACCAAGCAAAAGAGGGAGATTCGAAAAGCAAGATGCCAAAAATTAATAGAGAGGACATGGTCGAAGAAAGGAATCAAGGAGAATAGAAAAGAACCCTTGTAGACTTCATGAGGCCAGTGTTCAACGCTAACAAATAAGGAATATCAAAACCACCAGTGTAGACCAACACTTTTGAAATTAAACTCACTAATAAATATGCTACAAACCAATATCTAGTTTTATGGACTGGCCAATGAGGATCCTAATGCTCATTTGATCAAATATTTGGAGATTTTTGGCACATTATGATATAATGAACTGTTGGAAGATGCAGCCAAGATGAAGCTTTTCTCATTTACACTTAAAGATTACACTAAGATATGGTTGAATTCTCTTATCCCAGAGAACAACACAATATGAAAGCAGCTAATGCAAGCCTTTTTGGCTAAATATTTTCCCTTGACAAAAACCATTAGAATCATAAAGGAGATAACCAATTTCTAGCAAAGCGATGGGGAATTATTGTATGAAGCATATGAGAGATTCAAATATTTGTAAAGAAGAAGTCCATGTCACAACTTGCCCTAAAAGTTCCTTCTACAAACATTATATAATAGTGTGAATTTGCCCAGGCATTATGGAAGCAGCAGCTGGTGGTTTGCTATTGAGGAAAACAGTTGATGGGGCACATAATTTATCAAAAGAGACGGTAAACAATAGCTGTCTATGGATGTTAGAGAGGAGTAAACAACAACTAACCTTTAGATATCATAAATCAATGCTTGTTGTGGATTTAGTGACAACATTACAGACTAAAGTAGCACACTTGGTCAAACAATTCAACTACCTAAAAGCCACTTCTTCTAACCCACTCAAGGAAATTCAATATGGATGTAAATTATGTGGACAAGAAAGTCATGTCTCAGCTGATTGCTTCTTAATGGAAAACAATAGGAAGTAGCTTAACTATATGAGAGCACAATATGGTTAAAATGGATAGTAATAACTCCTATTCTAATACTTATAATTTTGGGTGGAAGAATCGCCCAAAATTTTCTTGGTATAATAATGCTATAGGGCATCCAATGAAAGCTTAAGGCCTACTAGGATTTCAATAAGATAAACTCGATTCATCAGAATTGAAGACGGACAACTTGATGGACATGTTGAATTCCAAATTCTCAAGCCAATATGAGAAATCAAGAGAGGATGGAAGCCAAGTTTGATCAAATTGCAAAGAACCATGCATCTTTCATTTATAATTTGAAGGTTTAGATAGGACAATTAGCCAATACATTATCTAGAGGAAGTGTGTGGAGTCTTCCGAGCAATACAAAATCCAATCCAACGGAGCAACTAAGATTTATCATACTTAAAATTATGAAAGAGTTGGAAGAACCAACTAAGAAGAAAGCTTAATCCCACTAAGGAGAAGACCAAGAGAAAAAGGACAAGAAAGAATACAATAAAGAGAAAACTCCATATTATGAGTTATGATATAACCGAATAACTTAGAGCATTTTCAACACAATGCTTATCTTTCCTTTTAGTGATTTATCTTATTGTTTACTTTAATAAAATTTACCAAAATTGTTGGATAACTACTCCAATCCTTGTGGGATGATATTTTTATGTTATAAGATACAATTTGCATACTTGCAATAAAGAAAGCTTTTAGTTGAAAACTTTTACAAGCTTCTCCTAAGATATCTTTCATCCTATGGCTTTCCTTTGAATGTAAACTTCCTTATATTGGTAAAAATCCTACACCTCATTAAACTTAAGCAACTATTGTCGCCTTTATGGCCGTGAAATTGAATACATTGTCCATCTCTTTTTCCATTGCACATTTTCATCCTTTCTACTAGTTGAGATGCAAAATGCATGCCGATTGAATTGTCAGTGCAAGGACTTGGACAACATTATTAAATTGATGAATAATAATAATGTAAGAAGAGCTAATAATAAGATTAGCACTTGGTTGCTTGCTACTTAAAAACTCAAGATAATTAAAGCTAAAATATGAGAATTAATCTACTTGAACCATCCACACATTAAAGGCAGTAGTAGCTTAGCTAGCAATTGGGATTAAAGATGCCCTAGATCTCAAGATTTTGGTTAAAGTTTTAAAAATGGAACTCAATCAGATCTCGAGATTTTGGTTAAATATTTAAAATTGGAACTCTATCTTATCCTTGATACTGTCTGGAATTTAGTATTACGGGTTAGAACCAAGTTGTATTAATGCTTATTGTAATTGTTCTTTTTTCTTTTACTTCAAGGAGAGTTTTTAAATTCTAAAAAAAATAATCATATAGGTTTTTATTGAGTAAAAGGAAAAGAAGAAGAATAAATATTATAATATTACATACTCCTTTTCAGTATAATATAATTAAATTTGGTTAGGTGATCATAATTTAAAATTATAATAGTGAAAAATTAATATTTCACTAGTAATAAGGATTTTATTGAATCATTACACTTTACTGTTAAACAAAAACCATCAATGCCAATCATTCATCAAGTTCTTTTATTTCTGCCTTTTTAATACATTCATTGACCTTAGTGCTCTTCATTTGAGCCCTTAGCTGAAATGTTGATAAAATATCCTTCTCCAAATCCCAGAACTAGAGATTTGCGAATAATTTCTCCTCCCTCGACTCTCGTCCACCTGGGAAATGAAAATAGTAGCATTTTGTTAGATTTTAGGTTCCCCATATATCATACATGCTTTTCCTTTTTTTCTTTTTGTCCATTAAGAATCACTTGAGCCAAGTTGTGCGTCTCCCTGTTGGAAACGGATCCTCTGTCTCCTTTTCTTGTCTCTATCTTATTCTATTAAATCTTAACCATTTATATATACAGGTCTCACATAAATAAATGTCTGAGAATCAATAAAACAAGATAGGAACAGAAAAAGGGGACCAGAGGATCCTGGCATGTCCCTCTTATCTTCTGCCAATTACTTGAGAGTACTTCTGATTATTAGTTATTCACTCCACAATATCAAATATAAACTCTTTAAACAATTAGACGTCTCTGTGTCGTTAAACTACTATTATAAGTCTTTATTTAAATACCAAATTACCTGTACTTAGTGACCAGAGCATGAAGAAACACTGCAATCATCACTTTGGTGAGCTCCGCTCCAGGGCACGCTTTGATTCCTCCTCCGAAAGGCATGAAGCTCTTGTTGGTGAGGGAATCCTGTAGTGGTTTTTCATTCTCTTAAACATATATACAGCAAAACTGCTTGTCTTAATAGTTAAAATATAAAAATTGAAATCTATACAAATAATTAGTCAATCACCTTCCATCGCGATGGATTGAAGACAAGGGGATCTTCAAACTTGTTTGGATCTAAATGGGTACAGGTAAGAGAGAGCATAATGACCCAGTCTTTTGGAATTCTGTAGCCTATGCATAGAAGTTTTACACGGTTAGAAATTTGATATCAGAAAACGGAAATGATACTAACATTACAAAATTAAGATTACACCTTTGAAATCTATATCGGTCAGCGCTCTTCTTAGAAGTGCTGGTGCAGCACCAGCCATACGAAACAATTCATTTATAACCTGAACTCAAAGCAGCCAGAGTTGACGAAAACAAATGAGAAAAGAAAATAAGTAGAGGTATAGTACAATATACCTAAGAAGCACAGATACAGCAAAATAGAGTCGTAGTTGCGTGTCGGACACATGTTCGTGTCGGATACGCACGTGCCTGTGTTGACACAAACACCCTCGAAGAATGCATATATATGCTCCATGTTTTTTTAGAGGGACTTATAAAGTACAAAATATGTATGAACAATCAAAATATTGAAAGTCATTAAATATATCAATCAATATATATCATATTATGAATTCTGAATTTTATAATATGTGTGTGCGCGTGTCTGTGTCTACCAAATTTTAGAAGTTAGCATTTTCGCGTGTCTATATCGTGTCGCGTGTCTATTGATGTGTTTCTTAGCAATACGCAAACCGAAAAAAAAAATCATAGTAGTAAGTGACACAGGGAGAGGGCCAAACTCACTTGCATGGTGAACTTCATTGATTTGTACTCCTTCCACGTCAACCCAGATTTCATGTTTTCTCTATTTCGTACGATTTCGTCGTTTTCTTTCTGAGATAATGGAAGACGTATGGGAGAAAAGAATGAGATCGATCCACTAACAGTCTAAATCTCATGTCAAATTGAATAATCAAACTATACCGCTAACTCCTCAAGTACTGTAGGGTTTTCTGCAAGCATAATAACGCCAAACGTTAAAGCCGAAGCAACTGTCTCAAAGCCAGCAAGTAAAAACCCAAAAATCAGGTATGCTATGTATTCGTCTGACAGAAAACTCAGAGTTTTCATGTCCTCAATAGCTTGATCAATGCAGTCCCCTTTTTGTGTTCCAGGCATTTCCCTTCTCTCTTTTATGGTATTCTTGAGGAAATCTATAATTTCCTTGTGATTCTGGAAGTGAAGGATGGGATCACATTAAAAAAAAACCAAAAATTTAATGGAACGAATTCATCAAAAAGTTGATACAGAATTAATGTCAAATTGGTAAGTAATCTTGTTGGTTACCTTCATGCACCTGTGGTATCGAGTCCCAGGAATGCTTACTGGAAATGATACAAAAGCTTCAGGAAAGTCGGAAAACTTTTCCCACAGATGTCGTTTACAATTCTCAGAATCATAACTAAACAGGTACTTTGCTACGAACTCAAAAGTCATCTGAAGATATAGAAGTATTAAGTAAGTTAAAAAAGCAATCTCTTCTCTTCCTGATTCAAGACGACAAAACGCTAAGAAAAGGATCGAGATGAAATGATAGGGCATGTTAATTGCTCACCTTTGAACTTTCCTGTTTCAGTTCCACAAAATCCTTGGTCGACCAAGACTTTAGTTTCTTAATGCTCACTTTCTCCATGTCAGCAAGCAGTTTTTCTTTGAGCATTTCAGGGCCAAACTGATCTAAAAACATTTTTCTGTAATACCTATGATATTGTCCGCTCATGTTGCTTGAACCGTCCTTGACAGAGCCCTTATGACCAATAAGCTTAGCATATGTATCCATCATCCAGAATTCCACGGCCTTCCCTTCTTGATGTAACAGAAATTGATTGAGCTCTGGATCAGAAGAAACTATAACTGATCTTCCAGCCAGGCTCGTTTTAAATATTGGGCCGTACCTGTTTATCATATTACAAACAAACAAAAATTTAAGGGGTTATTTGCCTTGCAAAATTTTTGTTTAGCAAAAAATACATAAGAAAACAATTGCTATGCAAAACCTGTTTGTTCTTTTCTTTATGAAATGTGGAATGTCCAGAGATTTGCTGGGGATGAAGAATTGAATAGACTCCCCAATTAAAGGCCATCCCATTGAACCGGGAGGGAGCGTTCCTTTGCATGAAGGATTCCTCCATTTGTATATCCTATATGTTATGGCTATGACTAAGAAAGCCACAACACAAGGCAATGTTGGGAGCATGTTATCAGGAAGAGGATGGTGCAGGAATAAGAGCAGAAAATGGGAAGCTAGAGAAGTTGGCTGCCATCAAGAGAACCTTGGACTAGGAGCATTTATAATACTGTAGGCCAGACGCCCTTGATTAGGCTGATTTAATATTTTCTATATTCATGTTGTGCTGCATTAATATTTTCTTTTCTCTACTTATTTCCTCTTTTTGCAGGGAAATCCTGGAATTCTTGTTTCAGTCTAAAGGTGATCTTACTGAGTATAAGCAAACAATGTATACCATAATTCATAACTTAAATTCCAAATTAGTTAGAAATAAAAATACGTAGTCGAAGTATTAGTATCTATTTGTAGAGAAAAATGACTTCATATTTGTATATATAATTTGATATTAAAATATACAACTAATCAACTATAATATTCAATCATATAAATGCAGCTTAGCATCTTCAATTCCACTGAGAGCATAGTTAGAAGTGTCATGTTTGGTAGTAGTTGTTACCTGAACTAACGTGGTTTTGATTTGATTAATGGGATAGTGCCGATTGATGAACTGTAGCATAACCCAAATCGATAAATCCATCGTACAAGTTGAGCTGAAATTAATTTTGTTAAGCGTTCAGCTTTGTCCTACTTGTTTGCTCCTTTACTTTAAAATTAACGTCAGAGTTCACAGACGTGGCCAAGAGCCGAGTCATTTGCCTCACTAGTGCTAGCTGTTGTTTTTGAGTCTAGATCTTCCGTCTAATATTATGGTGTTTTATTGTGTCCAATAAATCTCAGTCATTTATTTATATGGGTCTCACATAGTATCTGCGTAGGTCCCGCAAAATAAATGATTGAGATTCCATAAGAAAGAATAAGACAGAGTAATATTGGACAGAAGATTTGGACTCGTTGCTTTTCCACTCCTCAATGGTCACTGGACACGATGGTCACCATTCACTAGCTAATTACCTCTCAAGTCACCACCACTTTAGGATCTACCCTTCGAATTTCCACTCTCCGCTCTTATCGCTGTCTCTCACATTCAGTCTCACCAAATCACCTAATCACTAATTGAGACTGTCACAACTGTTTGGGAGTCAACAACAGAATTCCCTAAAAGTAAACCAAAAGTTAACAACAAAATTGCTTTCTAAAATGAGCCAGCAGATCAATATGAGATTAAAACTGTGTAACGAAACAAACACCAAAATTTGCTTGAAAAACTCTTCAGTTTAAAAGAAAAAATTATGGGCCAAATATACAAACAATTCTATCAAATTAAAATAAGAATTTACAAAACTTAATCCTGAACAATTTACCATTGCTTGAAATAATATTGTACTTCACAACTATTAAGTTGTCTCACTAAATTGATATATCAATCAATAAACTCTCAAAACCAACCCTAAAAAAGTAATCAGAAAAGGATGACAATATTTTTTTTGAAAGATAAAGGATAATTATATTAATTTAGCAAAAGATAAAGGATGAAAATATTTTTCTACTTGCTTTTACTCTTTTTTTTCTTCACTTATGATGTTCTTGGCCACTCTTTAATTAAACCTACATCTTTTTTTCTTTCATATTCTAAAATAGGTTTTTTTTGCATCATACACGATCACGTACACAGTCATGTAAGTGACCGTGTCCATTTCAGCTTTGACTAAATCGTAAATGTAAATGGTTATGGGGACTTATAAGTTCGTGACATACAACTGTGTATATTATGTAAACAGACATGTACATGACACATATCTTCACTCTTTCTCATCCTTTTACATATGTTTCCAGAGACTTACATGGTTGACACACAAGGTCATGTAAATAAAAACATACGAGTGTGTAGCACTCTACACTGTCGTGTTTGCCAAGAAAAGCTTGATCCAACTGTCATCTATCTTATCTTCACCCGTTCATCATTCCTCGCGAACTATAAAAGTGTCTACGATCACCAAAAACTCATTCTTGTCTCAAAATAGGGCTAGACACTCAACAATCTACCACTCTAGCCCAATTATAAGGAGGACACATTATGCCTCAACATTTACTTAGGAGACATCCCAACAAGCTTATTACAAAGCTCATGCTTGCTTCTAGGAACCATTTTAGTTTGTAAGCGATCTAGAAGGGGGGGTTGAATAGATCTTTAAAATTTTTGTAATTTTCTACACAATAAAATCAGAAGT
>JANKOD010000006.1:11046676-11064958 GCA_026284645.1 Erythroxylum acuminatum | reverse complement strand
AACTAAAGTGAGTATCTTAAGCAATTTCATATCATTAATCACTAAGTGTAATGGAGTAAATGTATAATCAATTAAGCACATATCGATTTCCTCCACATTTACCTTTGGCTGTCCTCAGGAAAAACATCAAAATTAAGCTCATAAACCCAAAACATTTACTCAATTCCCATATTTTCCAAGAATACATAATCATAAACAAAGTTGATTGAATTTCAAAAATATAGCAAGAACTTAACAGTCCAAGCTTTTACTCATGATCAATCAACATTCAATACCTTAAAAAACTCAGCAATCTAATGGTAGACTTGGAAAATGTGTTTAAACAAGATATATTCATGGGTACACTCAACACCATTCCTGATCATGCCATTCCATAACTTTGCATATCATTTCATTTCTCTACCACTAAAATTCACATGCATAATCATGAATCAAAGGACTTTTCAAGGTTGTAATGTGGGCAAAGGTAAGATGGGATGTATTTGGGTCAAGTAGCATGAAAGCCTTTAAAGCTAGTAAAACAAAGTAACACTCAATGTGACATCAAGTGCAAAAACCAACATTCCCTCACAATTGTGTACATCAACTATGATAAATGCAAAAAAGATGTTTTAAAACTCAAACTCAAGCCCTCACACACAAACCACATGAAGCATAACTAATCAAAAGGGATCACCCATAAGGATTGATGACAACAATACATTGAACTACAATTTGTGAACCTTCAAAGACAACATCTACCTCATATCCTACATACTCAAATAACCCATTCAATACAACTTTAGGAGGATGCATTAATCATAAACAACTTTTCAACTTATATGCACTTCCTCCTTGATACATTTATTTAAAAAAAATCTTCTTTTTCTTTTTCTTTCTTTCTCTCTTTCTTTTTCTTTTCTTATCTTATCTTATCTTTTTCTTTTCTCTTTTTTGTTTTCTTTTTCTCTTATGAAAACTAAAAGAAACTATATCAATATGGGAATTTCAATGATAAGACATAAAATAACATCCCAACATTATAACCAACCTACACATATGTACACCCCCACACCATACTTTTTTAAATCCACAAACTCAACAATCAACGAATGCTTCTCTAGCTTTAAGGCTTAGGTGAGACATTTGGTTAGGATTAAAGCATGTAATGTGATTAATACAAAAGAAAAGCTAATAAAGCTTAAGGGGGCTTATCAGAAAGGAAAATCATATAATGGGTAGGCTATTTGGCTAATGTAGTTAAGAAAAGCAAAGAATGCCTAATCATTTCCATGTTAATGCATATGATAAAAAAGTGGTTTTAAATAGAAAAACAAAGAAAAGTTAGGATGTATATGTCATGAAGGTCACACAAAACAAAGACAATGAGACTGATATGAATGTGTTAATCTAATACGGCTCAAAACCTCACTAGTTTTTGTCAACCACTAGTCACCGCTCTTTTAAATAATAATGCACATTAACCAATCACAAGAGTAAAAGTACATGCTAAGGTTGCCATAGATTTTTCTAGTCAATTCACACTCTAATTATGACTAAACAATCTTAAAAGTAATAGAAAACAAGAAATTTTTTATTTTGTTCGTTTGATTTTAAAACTGCCTAAGAACTCACAAAAGCAACAATTAAGCTCAAAATATGCATAAAAGTTAATATTAAACTAAGATCCTGACCTCCACACTTAAAACTTACATTGTCCCCAATGTAACTTCAAATGCAAAATATGGGGCATTTAAGGAAAATAGCAATTGCGAAAATGTAAAGAGACAGAAATCAACTTCCCTTAGGTTGCCTCCCAAGCAGCGCCTTTGTTTACCATCGTTGGCTCAACTCCACATTGCTCAGTCTTCATAATGAGGATTTTCTAACCCTATCACTTCCACATCCTCCACTTGGAATCCTTCATAGAAGGGTTTCAGTCGATGATCATTGACTTTGAATTTCTTATTTGTCTGTAAGCTTTCGATTTCAACTGCACCATGTGGAAACACATTAGTAACAACAAAAGGTCCAATCCAACGAGAACACAGTTTACCTAGAAAAAGCTTAAGTCATGAATAGTAAAGAAGAACTTTTTGTCCAACCATTAAATTCTTCCTATCAATCATCTTATCATAAAATCCTTTTGTCTTTTCCTTGTAAATTTTTACATTCTCATAAGATTCAAGTCTAAGCTCTTTTAATTCTTATAGTTATAGTTTTCTCTGTTCACCCACCACATCCATCTCCATGTTACATTGCTTAATGGTCCAAAAGGCTTTGTGCTCAATTTATACTAGAAGATGACATGACTTTTTGTAGATTAGTTAGTATGAATATATGTCAATCGATGTCTTGTATGTAGTCCTATATGCCCAAAAACCATCATCAAGTCGTTCACTCCAATCGTTACGATTTGGGTTCACCATTTTCTCAAGAATAAACTTGATTTCTCTATTTGACACCTTTGCTTGTCTATTCGTTTGTGGATGATAGGTCATAGACACCTTATGAGTGACATGGTACTTCTTTAAAAGGTTTTTTACTAATTGATTGCAAAAATGAGTACTCTTTCACTAATCAATGCTCTCGGTTTCCCAAACCTGGCAAAAATGTTAGACTTGACAAATTTTGCAACAATCTTATAATTGTCAGTCCTGGTGACTTTAGCTTCCACCCATTTAGAAACATAATCCACAGCCAACAAAATGTAAACAAAACCAAAAGAAGAAGGAAATGGTCCCATAAAATCGATGCCCCATATATAAAAAATTTCACATGCAAATATTGGAGATAAAGGCATTTGATCTCTATAGGATAAATTACCCTATTTATGGCATTGTTCACATGCTTTACATAATATAGGATTCTCAAAAAATATTTGGCCAATAAAAATCACAGTCAAGAATTTTCCTAGCAGTTCTATTAGGCCCAAAATTACCACCACAAATATACGAATGGCAAAATTTCAAAATTGATTCATATTTATATTCAGGCATACATCTCCTAATCACTTGGTCAGAACAACACTTCCATAATTGAGGATCATCCCAAATAAAATATTTTAACTCACTCTTTATCCTGTTTCGTTTATCCTTACTCAAATCATTAGGTGTCTTATGGTTCACTAGATAGTTCACAATATTAGCATACCATGGAACCTTACCTTGAAGTGTTATTAATTGCTCATTCGAAAACAATTCTTGCAATGGTATTAAATCCTCCTTCTTCACCACTCGACTGAAGTGATCCGTGACTGAATTCTTTACACCTTTCTTATCTTGGATCTCTAAATCAAACTCTTAGAGTAGGAGAATCCATCTAATCAACCTTGGTTTTGCTTCTTTTTTTGATAAAAGGTGCCTTAATGCTGCATGATTAGAATACAAAATCACTTTATAACCAAGCAAATAAGGTCTAAATTTATCCAAAACAAACACAATAGCTAAAAGCTCCTTTTTAGTGGTGGAATAGTTGCATTTAGTTGGATAAATGTTCAAGAATTGTAGTAAATAGCATGAGTCATCTTTCCACATTTTTTCCCAAGGACGACACCCACAGCAAAATTGCTCGCATTACATATAATCTCAAATGGCTAACTCCAGTTAGGTGGTCAAATGGTTGATGCTGAAGTCAAAAGTTATTTCAACTTGTCAAATACTTCCTTACATCCCTCTTTAAACTCAACGGGTACATCCTTTTGTAACAAATGACAGAGTTTTGTTGAAATCTTACTGACGTCCTTAATAAACCTACGATAAAACCTACATGGACAAGAAAAGAATGAGCTTCTCGCACATGTATGGGATAAGGTAAGTTTTGCACAATTTCTATCTTAGCTATATCGACTCTAATTCCTTTAACTGAATTACATATCCCAAAATTATTCCTTGTTCAACCATAAAATGACATTTTTCAAAAATTGAGAACAAGATTAGTTTCGATGCAACGTTCAAGTACACAATTTAGATTATCCCAAGAATGCATCAAATGAATCCATATAGACAGGAAAATCATCCATAAAGACCTCAATAATGTGTTCAACATACTCAAAGAAAACACTTATCATGCATCTTTTAAAGGTGGTTGGGGCATTACAGAGTCCAAACGGCATCCTTCTATAGGCACATGTACCAAATGAGCATCTAAAAGTTGTTTTCTCCTAATCCTTCGGAGTTATCACAATTTGATTATATTCCAAATACCCATCTAGAAAATAGTAGTGAGATCATCCCACAAGTTGTTCAAGCATCTCATCGATGAATGGGAGTGGAAAGTGATCCATGCATGTAGTAGCGTTCAACTTCCTATAATTGATGCACACTCACCATCCATTTTGAATTCTTGTAGGCACAAACTTATTATTCTCATTCTTCACCATAGTAATCCCAGTTTTCCTTAGTACTACTTGGATTGGACTCACTCATTTACTAACCAAAATTTGATAAATTATACCAACATCAAGCAACTTTAAGATCTCCGTCTTTACCACTTCCATCATCGAAGGATTCAACCTTCTTTGTGATTCTCTTAATGGTTTATATCCTTCTTCCAACAAAATTTGATGCATACATGTCGAAGGGCTAATACCCTTAATGTTGGATATGGTCCACCCTATAGCTGTGATGTGGTCCTTAAGCACTCGAATGAGCTTTTCCTCTTGAAGCTTGGTTAAGTTCTTGGATATGATTACCATAAGTGTTTCTCCTTCTCCCAGAAACAAGTATTTCAAGTGCTCCGATAATTGCTTCAATTTAATTGTAGCACACAATTGAAGGTAAATATTTTGTATTAGATATTGTCAATTCAATATTTTGAAATACATACCTTTTTGGAATTGTTTGTAGTGATTGTAGTGCTAGCACAATTTCTTCCATTTCATTTGCAATGAACAAGTTAGAATTTTGCAACATGTTTTCCGTTAAACTCATACAAAGAATGACTTCTAACTCATCTTTACCATCCATATCAAAAATTTCTTGAGACAAAGAATCAATGACATCAATTGAAAAAATAAAATGAACATCACTAGGGTACCTCATAGCTTTAAAAATATTAAAGCAGACAATTTCACTGTCAAACTCCATAGTCAATGTTCCTACATCCACGTCAATCTTCGTTTTTGATGTCTTCAAAAATGGTCAACATAGAAAGATAGGTGTAGAAATAGACAAAGGTTCTCCCTCCATGTTCAACACATAAAACTCAAGTTGGAAAACCAATTCGTTAACATGCACTAAAACATCCTATAAAATCCCTTCCGGATAAGCATTAAATCTATCAGCCAATTCAATTATAACATGTGTTTCTTTCAATTATCCCAAATTCAATGAAGTATAAATGGAATATGGCATAACATTAATTAAAACTCCTATATCTAACATTGCTTTTTCAAATTTGGTATCACCAATTTTGCAAGGAACTGTAAACGTACCCGAATCCTTACACTTTAGGGGAAGCTTTCTTTTAACTACTGCGGACACATTCTTCCCCATACTTACTTTCTCGTCTCCCCTTAAGTTCCTCGAATCAAAAAACTAGCTTAATGGCATCAATACTACTCATATAATATTTCCCTATGATGTTGTCGAATTGCTCAGATCTCCTTCCGAATATTTGTAGCTCGAGATGCAGAAAAGTATTTCTCCTGAAAAAGTCTTTACATCTTATTATAAGTGGTAATTGATCCAAAGGGCAAGTAATAAAGTCAATCCTTAGCAATGTCTCCCAAAGAGAATAGGAATGGTCTGAACTTAATACGCTCTTCTTGCACCCTAGTTAGCTTTATGCTAGAATAGACCACATGGAACTCCTTAAGATGCTTGTGAGAATCTTCACCTGACATACCACGAAAAGTAGGTAAAAGATGAATTAAACCAAATTTAAGCTCAAAAGCAACATTAATAGCAGGAAAATCAATACACAACGGTTGATGATTAAAATTAGGGGAAACCAATTGTTTAAGAGTGCAATCATTATTTTGCTCAGCCATGTTAAAAGTAGTATAAGAAATGGAAACACTAGAAGAATTAGAATGTAAATCTACAACTATTTGAATTCCTGGTGAAGAGTCAAGTTTTCTGTCGGATGATGATGGATCTTCGAAACTTTGAACAACTTGTCTTCTCGCTCTACGTAACGTTCTTTCAAGTTTTAGATCAAATTTCAATTCACCAGCATGAGAAGATCGTATCATACACTGAAACTAACCAAACAAAAAAACAAATTGACCGCAAATAAAAATAAAATAAAACAAATAAATTCAGAAAAGAAAAGGATATTAATCCCCGACAACGGTGCCAAAATTGGTTGTGTGTCGTAACACTACCAAAATAACTAGACTAAGACTATAGTTAGCAGTAAGTCTAGGTCGATTCCACATAGATTAATTCCAATTATTTTCCTAAATTTCTATATAAGCAAAACATGAGAGTTTTTGGTTTGAAGCAAAATAGAAGATAAAGTAAAATTGAATCTATAAAAATAAATCAAATTAAATAGCAGCAAAGTGATAAAGTTGATGAATGAGTTGAAATTCGGTTCTTTAATTTAATTTCGGCCTAAGCACAATTTCGCAGATGTCGTTGAATTATTTTCTTTACTCCTTTTTTGAGACTATTGATTGCAGCGAACTAACAATAAGCTCTGTTAATTTTGGTTTGTCCTTAGATCATAGTTAATCAAGAGGAGCTCATTAATTAACCCTAACTATTGGGAAACCTAGAACAAGCTCTCTAAGTTTATCCAGATAGCCACATTACAAGTGAGAAAAACATACCAATCTAAGAAACATTCACATAAGATTGGATTATTAAACTTATGCTACGTTATCTCTAACGATTTAATATCGTTAGTGTTCACATACAACCTTTACTATTACGTATCGCATTCAAGTTCTAGCTATTGGTTTTCATTAAAAACGACTCAATAGAGCAGTAAAAAAAATTCCTCATATAATACCTAATCAATCCATACAAGATAACATAAACAATCAGAAAAGAGGTCAAGAAAACGATGCACAACAACAATCTACTTAATATGCTCCTCGACCTTGATTGCACCTCCAAACCGGTGTTAGGAAAGTTAGCCTTCTATCTCCATCTTTAAGCTCTCACCATCGACCATCCTCTCCATCGCCACTATCGGTGTTGAAGAACGAAGAATAACTAAAGATAAAATAGGAGAAGAGTATTTTCAACTAGGTTTGTCCCCGAATGTCCTTTCTGTCGTCACTCCCCTTTCCTTATATAGTAAAATTTAGGATAAATTGAGTGACACTTGGCAATTATGGACAACTGACTTTCTCAAGTTAATTCTCACGGTGTGAGAATTCACGGCCATGCAAGTTCATTGCATGGTTGTGCATATGCATGGCCCTCTCACGGCTATGAGAGATCTCCTTTATTTGTTCTTCATTCAAAATTCTCTCTTGCTCTTCTCCTTTCAATCCTATTCTTCTTCATGCTCTATAAATCAATAGAATATGGAAATTAAGAAGATGGCTTCAATGACATGCTTTCGGGTCACTTTAGCTTCTCTACTTCCAAAACGTACCTAAGAACAAATACGAGCTAAAATGAGTATCCTAAGCATTTCTAAGGCATTAATCACTAAATATAGTATTTCAAATGAATCAACATTTAAACACATATCAGTAAGATATGTATCAAAGAAATAGGCTTAAACAAATATTGAATCTAAGTGCCTTCATCTTTTCAATGTTTCTAATTTAACAAATATGATCTCAATATGCATAAAAAAAATTTCTAAAATCATTCAACTATGCATGATGACACACATAAAAGAATGAAAAGAGACTTATAATTTTGAAAATTTTCTTTTAGGCTCAAGAACTCACAAAAAAGATTAGGTATATATGTGTAAACAATTTGCAATTTTCATTCAACTTGATAATTTCAATGATTACTAACATTATGACTTATAAAGGCAATTTTATTCTGACTATCATCCTTTTGCATACTAATCCAAATCAATATTCAATAATGAAGTAAAGTATTGGTGGAAAGATTTCAATTAGTTATGAATATCAGTTAATAAAATTTAATAACCACGATATAATAAGCTTAAGAAAATCATTAACCTTTTCCACACACTTAAAGTTATACATTGTCCCTAATGTACACAATATAAGCATATATGAAAAATGAGAAGGTTTAGTTAATACTTTTCTGAATAGGATGATTTTCTGATTTTGAGACTATCTATCCAATATTAGGCTAACATCCTTGCAAGATATAAAGAAAAAGGGATAAAAAGATCATGGAAATAACATAACATAAAATAATGTGAAATAAATCGTATACTAGCAGATGAAATAGAAACAAAACTAAATAAAACTCAAACCAATCCTAATTCATGGGTTGCCTCCCAAGTAGTGCTTGTTGACGTCGTTAGCTCTTTTCACTTTTACCCTCATCTTGGGTTTATGAACAGTGAGTTGCTTCCAATTACCTTTTCGCATGAGGGTTTTGTAGCTTGTAAGTAAGCCACCTATTGCAAAATAATAATAAGAGCATAATTACTCAAATTAATAAATCTTGATGACTGCATTAATGCTTTTTTCAATGACAAACTGTTAATAAAATAAGGGCTATTAAAACTCCCTAAATCATTAGTTGCCTTAAACAATTGCTCTTTAAAGAAGTGGGAACCCTCCATACTTTAGGTACTACCAATGCTTCATTAGTAATTTCCGTCTTTGGTTCCTTCCCTATTCTTCCTCAACCACCTTTATCCACTCTTCTTCTTCTTCTTTTTCTTCTTCCTGGACAAAGGTTTTAGGATCATCTTCTTAAATTACCTTCTGTCACTTTTCTACTTCTTCTTCTTGGATGAAGACTTCTTCTTCTTCTGAAAGATCTCTTTAAAATGTCACTACATTTATGAAGCCAACCCTTGTCTTTTCTTCACTTTTGAATTCTCACCAATTAGCTTTCATTTTGGTAAGGGGTTCCATTAATTCATCTGTAGTACTTTTTTCTTCTTCCAAAACTTTTTTTTGCTCCTAAAGGTGACTGATATTCCATGTTCTTTAAGATCTATTTTAGTAAGACTAGGTAAACTCCTTTGCATCTTGTTAGATATTATCTTTTATAACTAGTTGATCCAATTCACCATATTTTATATACGAGCCTCTATTTCCTAATGCCTCATGATTGATTCTTGAATAAAATTGGCCATCATATCTTCCAAAGTTGGTTCCTGAACTTGAGGTGTTTGGTGCAATAAATATTCAGCTGGAGTGCAATCATTCCATCCACAAATATAAGAATTGCTCCATTTTGAATTATAACTATTTTGTATGGTGCACCATGAGGTCGGTTGTATATGCTCAGTGACTCCCACATATAGGTCGATGTTCGAAATTCATGATTGTAATAAATACCCCCAAAAATGTTGTAACATAGCATAGATATCAGTTGAGCCTCTAAAAACATGTGAGGAAACCTCTTTCTCCTATATAGTGACGTTACGTATTAGAAGACACATCGTAGCTCCCATCTGCTCCATCCTTCCATTGTGAGTTATGACAAAGACGTTAAACCTTAATCCCTGAAATAAACCACAAATACATTGTCAATGTAGATAATTTTGAAAGATAATTAAATGAATAGACCAATAATACAACAAGATAAAATAAATATAAAATAAATACAGAACTAATCACTTGGAAAACAATCAATATCAAGAATTAGTGTCTAGTTAATATCATAGGCTAAAGTACGGAGATACTTAGACAAATGTGTGATTGCTTGTTAAAGAATAAGTTCACTAAATAGAACCTATATGAGAAATTCATTTAAAACATTACTTATATGTCTATAAAAATTCTCATTTTGATGATTATATAAATGATCCTTTTACTTGAGATGTCCAAAGTGATCTTGTATATGGATTGCTATATTTTGATACTATTTAAAACATGCTCTAATTAAGGATAGCTTAATCAATAGGCATTGGATGTAGCATTAACTATATGGAGGTTGTTGAGTGATCAAGATATGGTTCATCACCCTAAAGCAATTAGGGATAATGTTCCATTGTTCTTATTTAGTATTGATTCGAAAAATCCTTGGCTGAGGTGTAATGACATTTTGTAAATAGTTTACAAATTTCGTTAATTGAATCAATAGCTAATGGCGGAGAATTAATTTGATTGGATTCAAAATAAAGTAGACATTAGTTCGATGCTTAATGTCTACTCGAAACGTTGTATGATGAAAGAATTAAATTATGCATAGAAAGGTTAATCAAAATCACTTTGACATTCTTAAATCTTTGGGTGGTCATGATATGTTGCTAGACAACATCTTGATTTATGGATATAAATTGTTTAATTAGATAATTAAATATAAATTAAAGGAGTTTAATTTATCTAATCATAATATGAGTTAGGGTTATAATTTACATCCATTGTCAACATATTTGGAATCCAATTGAGTTTCATATAAAGAACAGGTTGAAGAGAGTGAAGATATCTTTAATCAAGTTGGACTTGATTTTACAGTTTGAGAAACTTTATGATTAAATATGAGATATTTAATAAATAAGGATTAACATGAGATATTGGATCTTATTTGGACATAATTGATATTTAATTAGAATTATTTGTAATTCTAATTAAAAAATAATTAAAATTAACATTTAATTTCAATTAAATTACTAAAATATTCAAAACTTATTATAAATATACTTAAGCTTTAATGGAGTTGGCCCTTCTTGCTTAACCCTCTTTATAAGAGTTATAGAGTTCTTTTAACTTATTGTGTGGATATTATTAGAGGTTAGACATCTGTACAGTTATGATAGTTGAGATGAGCTAGTTTCAAAAACAGTTCGAGAGATACGACAAGAAAATGATCAAGTTTTAAAATAAGGTACGAATTAAAATTCACTTTTTATTATGATTTATGTGTTAATCATTTCATATAATTAAAGTGATCTTGATTTTTATGAAATCAAAATACAAAAAAGTTTTATAATTATTCCGTTGCGGTAGAGATTAGATCTTGTCCCTTTTTCCTAATACTTAGCTCTGTACCATTCGAGAAGAGTGCCCTCACAGTAAATCTAAGGCCAAGGTCTATGCTATTTTTTAAAGCACGCATCCATACCATGCTTCTCTGGGCAATAGGCTATGGATTTCAGTGCTTATCTATTGTCAAGAAGGGAGGAGGTATGGTTGTTCGGCAATGGTCTCAATTTAATGCTTAGAGGTCTTTTTGGTAATTAGATAAATTCATTTTCATCTCCCTTGTAACAAGTGTGGTGAGATACATCTTTGTCAATTAACTAATAAGGACACATGGCTTATTTATCCATACCTTTTTGGACAATTAAAACAAATGGATCACTCTCATTTTAACTTTTAAGTGATTGAATGACCTAACATCAAGCATTGTAGTAATTAGAGATTCCTACTTTTAGTTATCCTTTACAAAAACTGCTTAATATTTTTGTACGAGTTCGATTGTATTTCTAGATATTAATATATTAAGTATTTTCAAATATTCATCAATTTTTTAATGAAACATAGCATTCTCCCTTATTCAAAATTTTAATATGAAATTTAGAAGGTTTTGATTATAAATTATATGGATTGATGTTCTGATCGTTTAATGATCTTAGTAGACAATAGTCCTATAAACTATTTAAGGCTTTGAAATCAAAGTAACCTATTATGTAGGGCCGTTCTTAACATTTTATAGGCTCTGGGCGAAGTAAAAAAAGGGTTCCAATAGATCGATAATAAACAAACATGTAAACTTTATAAAAGCATATTTTTATTTATTAAAATTTAATATACATACATAAATGTCTCAATTTATAAGTTCACATACTCAACAAAGTATTAAATGATCATAACATTAGTTAATAATATCTTACAAATTTCATTAACAATAAAATCACTAAAAATAGTAAAAGTAATAACAAAATAGCAATAATAGCAATCGAACAGTAATATTATATTGCAAAATACTAAGAGAATTGCACTAACAAACACACAGGTGATTATGATTTATGAAAAAAGTTCTCCGTGTATTTCTAAACGCAAAATCATTAATAATATTAACAAGATCAATATTGTCTAACATTTCTTTCTGGATACATAAAATAGCTAAATTATTCAACATTTCTTATAATATTGATGACCTCAAATAGGTTTTCAATAATTTTAACTTTAAAAAACTTTTCTTGGTGGATGTTACAGTCACAAGTATAATGAAAATTATAATTACAAAAATTAAATTATTTATTAATGATTAATTATATTTTATAAATAATAAGTAATCTAAAAATAAATAAAAAAACTCAGAAATTCTGAGTGATAAAAAATTAATATTTATTAATGTTTTAATCACTTAGAACTCAAAAGTTAAAACTGTAAAAATCTAGTAATATTAATGTTTTAATCACTTAGAACTCAAAAGTTAAAACTGTAAAAATCTTTTACTAGAAATTTTAAGTTGAAATATCTTATATTCATACAAGATACTTCAAATAAGTTTATTAACCTAGAATGAAAGTTAACGTTACTCTGAAAAGTTGATATTATTTCGTTTCTTTCCTATCTGCAACTATTAAATATAGCATTTAATATTGAAGTTAACGTTAGCTTAAAAGTTGAAATTATTTCTTTTCCTATCTGCAACGATTAAATAGCATTTAATATCCTCCGACAAGTAAACGTGCAAATTGCTTAGTGGGAATAAAAGTTGGCCCGGCACTGCCAATGTTGATTACCTATCACTCATGAGAAGTCTTTGGGCAATGATCCGACTTTTAAATTATGCGAGTGATGGTGAATCTCATTCGCCAGAGTCAAACATACTCCTGACAATAAACTCCAAGACTGGTATGTATTTGGGCCCCGTTGCATAATAAGTGCAAAGTTTTGACTACACCAAATAGCGTAGTATTATATTTGGGAGTGAGTGAGGATGTTGAAAAGTCACAAGTTAGCAGATCCACCAGTTGCAGATAGGGGATGTTGAAAAGTCACAAGTTAGCAGACTACACCAAATAGCGTAGTATTATATTTGGGAGTGAGTGAGGATGTTGAAAAGTCACAAGTTAGCAGATCCACTAGTTGCAGATAGGGGATGTTGAAAAGTCACAAGTTAGCAGATCATCACAAGTTAGCAGATCCGATGATCTGCTAACTTGTGACTTTTCAACATCCCCTATCTGCAACATTTAGTATCCTCCGACGTAGGAATGCTGGTAATTACTAACTGGGAGTAAAAGTAGGCCGGCACTGCCAATATTGATTACCTATCATGAGAAGTCTTGGGCACTGATGTGACTTTTAAATTACGCATATGTGACGGTGAGTATTAGATGTTCTGTTCTAATTATAGTATTTTCGTCATATTTTATTTATATATTATACATATTTTATTTTATTAAATTTCATTTGTATAAAATTTAATAAAATATAAAATTTTGATGTCTTTCACCAGAGCCGCACCCACTTATACCGCTTGAAATCTCCAGCGCGGTGCCCTTAATGAATGGCTTGTGACATTGGTGGAACAGAACAGAAGATGTGTTCCCCACGGCCACTTATACCATATTTGGGCCCCGTTGCATAATTTATTGATAAGTCCAAACTTTTGACTACACAAAATAGTGTATTACACTTGGGAGTGAGGTGTTGAAAAGTCACAAGTTTCGACTTCACGAATTAGTGTATTTGTTGAAAAGTCACAAGTTTCGACATCCCCTATTTGCAACTATCATAAGTGCAAAGCTTTGACTTCACGAAATGGTGTATTAGATGTTGAAAAGTTCAACACCCTCTATCTGCAACTAGTATAAGTGCAAGTTTGACTTCACGAAATAGTGTATTATATTTGGGACTGAGTGAGCATGTTGAAAAGTCACAGTTTTCGACTGCACGAAATAGTCAGGAATGTGATATAATCAAACTTAATGCATGAAAGAAGCGTACGTTGCAAACCACCTTCGCATCAGATCAGCTATTTCATTTTTTGCTGTTGTAACTTATATTACGTACATATTTACGTAAGAACTTTATAAATATACGGATGAGAAAAGTTGAAATTAACAGTATTGAATCAACAAAATTATAATAACATATACTTTCGGTATTGCGACTTATTAACATCAATCTAAACGTGGAGAAAATAATTTATTGATGATTGTAATCCATCGTATACTTGTAATATTTATTTAAAGAAAATTTACTTTTATTTATTTAGTCGACTAACTCACAATATAAATCTCATACAATAAACATATTATACAAATTAAATATGTTGTTCATATTACATCTAAATATTATTTTTAATTGACAGTTTGTCAAAAATATTTATCTATAAAATAGTGAAACTAGAAATATACATTTTCTCACATATGAATGAAGTAATTGATTTTAGAATCAAAATAAAGTTAAACAAACGTGTGGATTATATTTAACTGAAATAACGTAACATTGGAATTTCGTAGAAGATATAGTTATGTGCCCATGAAATTGAATTTGAGATTTCAAATTTATATATATATCACAAAGGAACTATTATATTTTCAACTGATACACATTGGTGATACACATGAAATAAAATATACAAAGATAATTAAGTGATTAATGTGAAATTGATCACGTAAATAATTATTTATTGAATTCTAAGTGGCAATATTAAATACGCTATAGAAAACTAACTTTCTTGTCAACATCATTCAAAGATTAATAGTAAAGACTAATCTAAGAAGCACAAACACGGACACGGACACGGGATACGACACGGACACGAATACGAGGACACACCAACTTCTAAAATTTGATGGACACGGACACGACATGTATATATATTATAAAATTAAAAATTAAAAAAAATTAGAATTCATAATATGATATATATTGATTGATGTATTTCCAGACTTCCAACATCTTGATAGTTCATACATATTTGATACTTTATAAGTCCCTCCCAAAAAACATGGAGCATATATTCTATAGAGCATATATTCCATTAAGCAATGTCCGAGCGATTTCCATACGTATCCGAGCTGTGTCCACCGTGTGTCAATGGGTGTCCGCGTGTCGGACACGGCCGTGCTACATAGAGACTAATTTTTCCTGATCAATGAAGTAGGAATGTTCAATTGAAAAGTTAGTGAATTTTATTTTCTTCGTTCATTCACATAAATCTCAACATTTCAAAAAGGTTTAGACAATAAACAAGTTATGAATAACCGAGAGACCCGTTTGAGCTCTTGTCAAAATAATACCTTTTATCTCTACCTCATCATGCCATTCCATATAAAATAAACTTGATAACTTTTGCAGCGTTACGTTTACAGCGATTTTTTATTAGCATGTCAAAGACGTTCACCCGTTGGACTGAACAAGTCTATATAAGAAGCTTTCCCACTCTTCATTGCGAATCGCAAAGTTCTGGTTATCCTAGTCTTCTGTCACACCGTGGAGGATCCAAAATGAGGTGCGTCAGCCTTTTGCTTCTGGCAACTGTAACTCACTATTGGGTATTCAAATGGATCGATCCAAAATGTAATGGGAAGCTTCCTCCAGGTTCCATGGGCCTGCCTCTTATTGGAGAGACAATTCAGTTCTTCGTATTGGATTTTAATCCTTTAAAACTCAATATAAAACTCAAAATATCATAAATATATAAGACCAATTTAATTAATTGGGCTCAACTTTATACGATAACTTTTATATACAATTATACACAAATAAATCTACATGTTTAATTAAAAAATCCTTACGCTTCGTCTTGATATGCCTTCATTTTTCAAAAGCAGAATGAGAAAGTGTTAAGTGACCCTTTCACAGAAAGTAATCAGAAACTTATAACTGTTCTATCTTTCTTGTTTCTGCTAAGACAAGGGCAATAGCGTTACATTCTTTATCACAGTTGTATGGTTAGGAATGCCTAGGAAATCTTCTTTTTTATTGTTTCTTTCTGACTTCCATGAACACTGTTATGTAAGAACTCAACAACAAATGTGTTTCACTATGCACAGCTCACAGCTGTTGCTTCAGTAAACAGCCGTGATGACCTTTAACCTTACACGTAATTGCAGATATGGTCCACTCTTCAAAACAAGCTTAGCCTGTCGGCCTGTTGTCCTCTCATCGGACGCAGATTTCAACTATTTTATACTCCAACAAGCAGGAAATTGGTGGAGTTCTGGTATATGGATTCCTTTGCAGAGCTTATAGGCCAAAATGGTGTATTTAGAGAAGGTATTGTTGCAGGGTTTGTACAATGAAAGGCTCAAAGGAATTCTCCTCCCTGAATTGGAAGACGTAGTGTGGCTAGGTCGGTCGTGCTAGGCCCAGACCCAGGCCCAGGCATAGATAGCCCATTTATAGATGGTGACTTCCTACTCATAAGGGAAGACCTAAACCTAGCAGGTATTTCTCATATATAAGTTCATTACCTCATCATGAAAAGGTACAACCTGAGAACCCTATTATTCTTTATTCCTAGCCACCAAAACTCTCACAAGAAGACTAACTTGAGCGTCGGAGGGGCCTACCGGCAATCAACCCCCGGTGTGCCATATTGTTTTGCAGGTATCTTTCAGTCAAAGCCAACCAACATCATAAATCCAGACAACAGCGCCCAGCCCCATCAAAATCAAACAGAACTATAGTGAATCACACCCTTAATGCTTGGATGACTCAGAAATCTGTGGAAGTTAAACATGCTTGTTCAACATTTCGTTATCTCTGTCTTTCTTCATATATTTCATTTGAATCAATCACATAAAAACCTTTGCATCACTATTACGTGGTTTTTATAAACTGGACGGGATTTGCGTAGAAACAACAACATGTGGTCTTGATATTAATTTTTGGTTTAGATATCCGTATTTTACGTCAAATTAATTACTGATCGGTAGTCTTACAATTTTTCAGATGATATTGAATTATACTTCAAAGCTTCTATTCAGTTATGATCCTGAAAAATCTAGCACACATTTGTGTGAAACAATTGCAAGCTTCATGCAAGGGCTGATGTCTTTTCCCTTGAACTTACCTGGCACTACCTTCACAGGAGCTTGCGGGTGATCTCAGATTTCTATATTATAAATGTTCCATCCTTAAACTGTTTCTTCACATCATTGTTGCTTGTATGTTTTAGAAGTTAACCTTCTTCTTTTATGCTCAGAATTAGAAGATGATTTTAAAGATGATTAGAGAAGTGGTAGAGAAAAGAAAAGCAACAGCTGATCCTGCGACGAGAGGAGGGGACTTTGTAAGAAAGAGAATAGAGACGAGAACAAAGTCGAGAACTGGAAAAATGATTTTCGTATATCTCATATCAACTGTACAGTAGCTTATATACAAGCTGAAATAGAAACCGCTATTTAACTGACTACTTAACGAACTAACTCCTACGCTTATTTGCTAGCTATCGTAATCATAAATACATCGTAACATCCCCTCCTCAAGTGGGAACTAGTGGTGAAACCAATCCCAACTTGGCAACAAAAACGACAAATTGTGGATTGCCCAGTGATTTTGTCAAAACATCAGCAAGTTGGTGACAAGTCGAAACATACATAGGAGCTATAAAACCTTCCTTGAACTTGTTTCGCACGAGTTGACAATCAATTTCTAGGTGTTTCGTACATTCGTGAAACACAGGATTTTCAGTGATGTATAAGGCAGACTTACAATCACACTATAAAGGAATCGGAGCAGACAGGTGGACGTGGAAATCTTGAAGTAAATAAGACACCCATTGAAGCTCGCAAACCGCGAAACCCATACTCCGATACTCTGCTTCACAAGAGCTGCGGGACACAGTATTCTGCTTCTTGGTTTTCCAGGAAACCAACGAACCACTCAGAAAAACACAATAACCACTTAATGATTTTCAACTCAGAGGACACACCGCCCAATCACTATCGCAATAAGCCTCGACATCCGTATTGGGCGTAGCTGAATAAAACAAACCATGCAAACTCGTACCATGAAAATAACGAAGGACATGTAAAACGCCAAGCCAATGAGTCTCACACGGATTGCATAAGAACTGACTTAGCTGTTGAACACTGTAAGAAATGTCGGGTCGGGTCATATTCAAATAGAGCAAACGCCTCACCAACCGCCGATACTTCTCTGTTTCGACAAGGGGAGCAGAAACTTCATCAAACTTATGATTCCGAGGCAACGGCATGGAAGCAACCTTGGAATCATCGAAGCCGGCATCCGACACAATGTCAGATAAGTACTTGCGCTGAGAAACAAAAATCCCAGCTTCAGACCTCGCAATCTCGATA
>JANKOD010000006.1:11014433-11025158 GCA_026284645.1 Erythroxylum acuminatum | reverse complement strand
GGAGGAATCACGGGAGGGTGGCAAACAACTGGAACCGAAATGAATGCAATTATGCTCACAATGCAGGTTTCTAAAATGTATAGCTCTATTTAAAGGCCTCGTCAAACTTCCATCGCAGAAGCACCAGCCCCCAGGCAAGGGGCATTCTCAGCCTCTCGGCATTCTTTCTTGTGAAAAAAGAAAGAAAGAAAAATGCTATTCCGTTACCATTTAGATGCCTTCACGTTGGTTATAATTTGTAGTATTATCTTTGGTGTTTCAAATGGGCAACTGCGGGTTGGTTTCTACTCTGAAACATGCCCCACTGCTGAATCCATCGTCCAACGTGTTGTTCAAAACGAGTTCTCAACCAATCCCCAACAAGCTCCTAGAGTGCTAAGGCTGTTTTTCCACGACTGCTTTGTGGAGGTCTCTGACTCTGACCCTCTCTCTCTCTCTCACGCACACGTACAAATGTTATTGCGTCTTAATTAATATATTACTTTGATGCCGGTCCTTGAACTAGGGTTGTGATGGGTCGATTTTGCTGGGGCAGTTTGGCGTTGGGGAGAGAGGTGCATTACCAAATCTAGGCCTTAATGGATTTGATGTGATAAACAAGGCTAAAGAAAAGTTGGAAGCAGCTTGCTCAGGCGTGGTGTCTTGTGCAGACATTGTGTCGTTAGCAGCCCGTGATGCAATTGCCTTGGTAAGTGATGATTTCAGGTTCAAGTAAACTATACGACACAAAGGTATAGTCTGGTAATTAATTAGCTTTTCTTTAAGGAAGCGAAAAGACGAATTTCGCTTTACGGTGAAACTTCTAATTCCTTAAATTAAATAGGGCCATGCCATATTATTCTAATTACACACCTCAATATTTTGTTGTCTGTGAATATATAAATAATCATCAAATATGACAGGATTTTGGTAAAAATTAATTTGAATCTTTAACATGAAAATGAGGTGTTTCCCAGACTGGTGGTCCAAACTATGAGGTTCCTACTGGGAGGAGAGACGGTCGAATTTCAGAGACTTCACTTGCGAAGAACATCCCAGTTGTTGAAGACTCAATTGAGCTTTTAAAGTCCAAGTTCAAAAGTAAGGGTCTTTCAGAGGAGGATTTTGTTCTTCTCAGTGCTGGTACGTGAACTTACCTTCCTTATTAATTAGAACGTAAAAGTGACAATATTTCAATTTAATTCATAAAATTGATGTCTTTTTTAACTTAAATTTTAACTTCTTATAAAAAAGTTCAGTAAACGCAGAGTATAAGTATATATTTTTAAATACTTTAATATTGATATAAGTATAAATAAATTATTGACTCATTTATAAAATATCAAAATTATTTTAAATAAAATATAATTTCACATAATAATATACGTAAAATAACATAGATAATTAATAAAAATATAATATTAGATAAATAATTATGAAATTTTCATAAAATCTATAAATACAACATTTTCGTTAGTAATAAATATTAGAGGACAAGCGTATATTAAGGTAATTATAAATTTTATAATAATTAAGTCCGATTGAATTTTTCTAAGATTATCATAATTTTAAATTTAAATGTTTTTAACTTAATTCATCAGAATAAATGAACTGGAATAATTTTATGTTGAAGATTACTGCACTATATACATATTCTGATGATATGGTTTAGTAAACATTAAACGAATTCAGTAGTTGGGAATTTCATAAATTTGATTTCAGGTGGACATTCAATTGGGACAGTTGCATGCTTCTTTGTGCAAAGGAGAGTGTATAATTTCACTGAAAATGGCGGCTCCGATCCGACCATCGATCCTCAGCTGCTGCCACAACTCCAATCCAAGTGTCCACAAGGGGGGAATATCGATGCCCGAGTGCCTCTAGATTGGTCGACCCAGACCACATTCGACGATCAAATCCTACGTAACATCCGTAATGGGTTTGCTGTACTATCATCCGATGCCAGGCTTAACGATGACATTATCACCAGGGGAGTGCTGGACTTTTATATCGCGTCCAACAACAGCTCGTCCTTCAAAGCAGACTTTGGTAAAGCTATGGTGAAGATGGGGAACATTGGCGTTAAAACAGGTTCAGATGGAGAGATTAGGAGGGTATGTAATGCAACAAATTAGTTTTAATTTAATGCCGCAATAGACCCTTGCTTGGTGGCATACTTTGCCTTATCAGAGGTTTAAAATTAATCATAGGAAAACACGTATTTTTTACATTAAAATTTTTACTAAAATACAAGTTAAATCTTAATTTTTTGAAAATTTAAAATAAGTCTTAATATTTCAAAGTGTTCAAAATTAACTACAATATTTATAAAACGTTCAAAATAAAATTTGATTGGACGTAAACTTTTATGTCAAGTCAATACTCACGTAGCACAAATTTCACATTTTTACTAGACATACAAGTGTTACTATGTCATGTGGCATGCATATAATACAATGACACTTACTTTTTTTAATAATATTAGATTAATTTAAAATTCTTTTTAAAAATTATGATTATTTTAATCTATAATTAAAAATAATAAATATAAGTTTACGTAAATAATCTTACTTAATTCCAATAATCATAAATTTAATTAAAACACTAATTCCTAATATTAGAAACCATAATCCCAAATTCTAAAAGCAGAAATAAAAATGAACATAAAATTTTCTTCGATTCTAAAGATTCACAAAACTTGCACACATTAATTAGTGTGTGATCATATTATGCATAGACATATACTAGAAAGCCCATAATCACAAAAGAGAGGAGATGAATGTCACATCTTCAATTCAAGAGATTGATTAACTTTTATCTCTTTCTACACAAACCTAGAATCGTCTATACGAAACAAAAAGAAGAAAAAAAAGGAAAACAAACAAAAGAAATGTACCAAAAAATTTCGTTAAAGGAATTTTACATCAACGTTGGGGATAAAGTCAAACTAAATACCTGAGCCCTTTCTCTTATGCATGAGGCACTAAGGTTATCATTTCAAAGGAGACTATTGAAGAGTACCTAGAAGCAGAACTATCATTGGAGGGAGATGGTTGAGCTTTAACAATAGCAGAATATCCGGGCACACTATGAGCAGAGCCATAAGAATCCGTTACACGTGTTTGGATTAGGGATCATGCACTCTACAGAGTAGATACACTTTTTATGTAAGCACCTAGCCATCAAACCCTAGTTAATGATTTGCATGTTAATGATAGAATTTTATTATTATTGTGGACTAGCATAATAAACATAATTGTGTACAAATCCCGATTAATTAGATGTCAACGGTAATTCTCTTTTTAACGTGTCATTGGGCCTGTGTTCATGGGTCTGCTATGATGGGTAGGCTTGGCCCATGTATTAAAAGCACAGGAGGCCCTACTGCTAGCCAACCTTTAAATACAGTTGCCCCATTGAAAACTGTATGTGTTCTTTTGCGGATTAAGGTTCGGAATAGCAGTAGTAAATCCTCTGCGTCTCGATCACGTCGTTTCACGGAAAACTACAATGGATTCAATGTTTCCCCAATTTCCAGGTATTTATTCATCTGATTATTGAATACAGTATGTTGCAATTCTAGGGTTAATGATTTGTGTTGATTGATTATACAATTAATCTAGAATTTCGTGTTCAATTTTCTTTCAACAATGTCTATCTCAACATGTTCATAAAAAAAGTCCATATATAGCACCAAATAGGTGCTTAATCAAAGAGGGTTTGTCGGTGAACGGTGAGATACTAAACACATCGTGCACTGTTATTTTTCTAACCTTATTTGCCACATTTACCGGCACAGTGTCTACTTGTAACCAACCCTAACAAATACTAATTAAGTAATTAGGTACTAAGTAGTAAGCCTCCCCTAAATCTCACTTGTCCAATACTAGAAACACCCTTCTTGTTTTAGTTATATATTCAATGCTAAGTTGGCTTTCGTTTAGACTCATCACCCACATGATCAACTTCGATTCAGAACCTGTTCTTCTTCAACCTAATTGATCGTATAAATATTGGTAAGAGCGAGAAGAGAGCGTCATCAACTCCTGACCAGCTCAAACCATGGCCAGTTGCACACAATACCATGCCACATCCAAGCCCCAAAAGCCTCACATAACACCACCTTTCTGTTTCAAAAACGCCAGCTTCTGTTCCTTAGCTCTGATCCTCTTTCTCTGCACTTTCTCGTACTTGTTCGGAGTCTGGCAACACGGCGGCAATATCACCCTCCGGACAAGAACTGCGACTCAGACTGCGAACACGGTCGTGTCATTTCCATGTAACCCCTCCTCATCTGGGAAAGGCGAGAAACTAGAGAAATCCCTCGATTTCTCGTCCCACCACGTCGCGGATGATGACACCACAGTGTTATCTTCAGAGACCAAGGCCTACCCTCCATGCAACGTGAGCTTAAGCGAGTACACCCCATGTGAGGACGCGAAAAGATCACTGAAATTCAAGCGGCGCCGCCTGATATACCGAGAACGGCACTGCCCTGCAAAAGACGAGGTTCTCAAGTGCCGTATTCCTGCGCCGCACGGCTATAAGAGCCCATTCCGCTGGCCGAAAAGCAGAGACTACGCGTGGTACGCGAACGTCCCACACAAACATCTAACGGTGGAGAAAGCCGTTCAGAACTGGATCAGGTACGAGGGTGAACGGTTCATGTTTCCCGGCGGCGGAACTATGTTTCCTAATGGCGCTGACGCTTATATCGACGACATCGGAAAGTTGATAAATCTCAAAGATGGGTCCATTAGAACTGCGGTTGACACTGGTTGTGGGGTAAGTTTATTTCTTAATTAATTATACGTTCCCATATTTATTTATTTATTTCTAATTCAAGTATAACCTCTAATAGATATTGATGCCCTTTTTGTTAATTCTTGAACTTAATTGGGTTTTCTTTTTCTTTTTTTTTTGAAGTTTACTAATTTGAATTAATATTTTTATATTAGTATGGAAATTTTTTTGTGGGATTTCTTAATAATGGAAGTTTAAGATATTATGTTGATATTGATTTTATAATAATGAAGGAAATAAAAAAAATTAATGAAAAATAAGCATTAATATGGAAAGATTATCGGCAATTGGATCTAATTTATGAAATATTTGTATTTTCGAGAAGGAAAATTTCGGTTTTTCTGACTATTAACTATTTGTTGTCTGTTGATGATATGTAATAGTATTAAAATGATAATCACACTCACCTGTTTTTGGGGAATTTATATTTAGAGTGCGAATTTTCTGATAAACTTACGCAGGTGGCGAGCTGGGGAGCTTATCTTCTGTCAAGAAACATCTTGACAATGTCGTTTGCGCCAAGAGACACACATGAAGCTCAGGTTCAATTCGCACTGGAACGTGGAGTTCCTGCTCTGATCGGTGTTATAGCCTCAAAGAGACTTCCTTACCCGTCGAGAGCTTTCGACATGGCGCATTGCTCTCGCTGCCTAATTCCCTGGGCTGAGTCAGGTACATATGTATTATATGTATATATATATCTGTGTGTGTGCATGTGTGTATGTGTAATCTCCGGACTAAGACCATGTTTGTAATAAACTTAATGAACAGATGGGCAGTACTTGATTGAAGTAGATAGAATTCTACGGCCTGGAGGGTACTGGATACTTTCAGGTCCTCCGATTAACTGGAGAAAGTACTGGAAAGGATGGGAGAGAACGAAAGAGGACCTGAGTGATGAACAGACTAGAATCGAAAATGTGGCCAAGAGTTTGTGTTGGAAGAAGTTTGTAGAGAAAGGTGATATTGCTATTTGGCAAAAGCCACTCAATCACTTGAATTGTAAAGTTAACAGGAAGATTACGCAGAACCCACCACTGTGTCCTGCTCAGGATCCTGATAAAGCTTGGTACATCTTCGTTTCTCTAAAATTTTGCTTGTTTCGTGTGCTTGTCAAGTGATTGATTCGTGATACTACAATTTTCAGGTACACGAATCTGGAGACGTGTTTGACGAATTTGCCTGAAGTATCGAGGAATCAAGAAGTCGCAGGTGGGAAGTTGGTCAAGTGGCCTGAGAGATTGAATGCTATCCCGCCTAGAATTAGCAGAGGAACTGTGGAAGGAGTGACAGCAGAAACTTTCCAGGAAGATATACAACTTTGGAACAGGAGATTGTCTTATTACAAAACGGTCAACAACCAGTTGGGACAACCTGGAAGGTATCGAAACTTTTTGGACATGAACGCTTACTTGGGTGGATTCGCTGCAGCTCTTGTTGATGACCCAGTTTGGGTAATGAATGTTGTTCCTGTCCAAACCAAAGTCAACACGCTTGGAGTAATCTACGAACGAGGGTTGATTGGAACTTTTCAGGATTGGTAAATCTAACACTCCAAAAAAGAAAATATCTTATCGGTTAACGTTTTCAACTTGGTTCTTACAGTTTATTTCGTTTCCAACAACCTTAACCACAGGTGTGAAGCAATGTCTACGTATCCAAGAACATACGATCTGATCCATGCTGATTCAGTCTTCAGCTTGTACGAGAGCAGGTGACAATAATTTAATCGAACTTTGTGGATCAATAGCACAGAAAAACACATGGTCGCATGTTGTCTCACTGCATAATAAGGTTACAAATCCTGACGTGCATTTATTGTTCTTGCTTTGTTACAGATGTGAAATGGAAGACATTCTGCTCGAGATGGATAGAGTGCTGAGGCCTGAAGGAAGTGTGATCATCAGAGATGATGTTGATCTTTTGGTGAAGATTAAGAGAATAACTGATGGATTGGACTGGGATAGTCAGATTGTTGATCATGAAGATGGACCTCTTGAGAGACAGAAGCTACTTTTTGCAGTGAAATCCTACTGGGCAGCTCCTGCTGATTCAGATCATAGCAGGATTAAAACTTCTTAAGGAAGTTGATGTATTATTTTCCGTTTTCTTTTTCTTGCTTCATATTTTGTTTAGCTATTTTTTCTTTTTGGTCCTTGATCTTTGATGATTCTTTCTTAGGTTAGTGAAAGGCAACAATATAGAGGGACATTCATACTATTGATCTGAACTCAGCATAAATCTTGGTTAACTAGGATAGAGACCAGGTGAGACTTAACCTAGCAGATTGTGATAAATCACCTTAAAGCTTTTGAGTTGGATTTTGGGATACTTCCTTTTGCTCATTTGTATATAAAGCCTTCTTTTAGTGTTTTTATTATTAATTTTATTTTAGCTCAGTCGAAAAAATTGAACTGAGTAATATAAGTAAGAATAATTTTTTCCCTGACCTAAAATTCCAGTAATCTAATCATAACTTAACATTTTTAAAGTTGGATTTATGTTAAAAAATTATGAAATTTCGGTTTCAAAATTTTAAAAATATATAATACCACAATTTATTGATTAATTTGTTTACCATTCACATACATTCTTCATTTCAAGTGGGATCTCTTTGCAATTTTGATTATAAAGTTGTCATATCAAAAAATTGTGGACTTTGATTGTTTAATTACACCATTAAACTTGTAAAAATTAATTTTGTACTTTCTCCTGTCAGCTGCTTCACAACTTCTGTGATGATCACCAGATTTCAAATTAGGTGATTCACGTAAACATCCAATTTCATCTCTTGTCACAACCTATAAAACTTGATCCTGACGCTTACAGGCCAAATGACAGTGAAAGTCAAAGTTAAGAAACAAGAAAGTAGTTTCTTAGATCATTAATGGCAGCTCCCAAGTCCTCAATTAATGCACTATTGCTTCTTTTGGTCACTGTATTTTCAGTGCAGAGCCAAGTGGGTGACGCTCAGAATTGCTCAACTCAGCTTAGCAACCTGAACGCTTGTTCACCGTTTCTGGTGCCTGGCAACTCCAACCCTAACCCTAACGCTGATTGCTGCAATGCTCTCCAGGCAGTTCAACATGACTGCATCTGCAACACCATCCAGATTGCAAATCGTATTCCTATGCAGTGCAATCTCCCACCTCTCCGATGTCCTGCAGTAAGCATGCAATCTCATGCGTTTGTTGGATCTGAAAATTTTATCAAACTTAAATTTGAAATTGATTCATCAACACAATCCAATACTTATCAAGTAATTAGATATTACAGAGTTAATTATATCTATTGCTGACTTACTACTGTTCCTTTACCTTTTTTTTTTTCCTTTTTGTAATTCTTGCAGCCATAAATACATGGTCGAAACCATCACACACAGAGGAGAGATCAGCAGTGAATAACGTCAGAGCATATAGGAAAATGTTCTGAGCTCGAAATTTTACGATGCTTTTCCTTTTCTTTTTTTTTCTTCAGTTTCTTCCTCCAAACTGTACCCTGATCTGCAACAAAACTGAAGCTCCTCACGTTAATTAATAAAATTCCTTTGCTTTTCGTTAGGATTTAGGAAACTCATTAATCTGAACTACTAAAACAAAAAGTCAGACGTACCGATGCACAAGATTTTTACTTCGCAGAAGTCTGGAAAGAATCATAATATAGACTATTTCTATAACTTGAATCTGTAATTTTATAGTCACAAAGTAGCAGATGGTATCAGTTACTCTCCGAGGATTAGCCTCTAATTTGAACTGCATTAATTAATTACCGGATCCTGATATGTTTTATAAGCTCAATTATGATATTCGAATGCCAATGGTTATTTAAGAAAAGAAAAAGAACAGCCTTAAATCTTTGGACCAGCTGTCACATTCTGTGAGGTGCCTACAAATCAGCGAAGGGATTAATCACTAGACCTGCTAGTAGATACCTAATTTAGGACTGAAAAGAAAAAAAAAGTGGCTATTAATGATATGAATTAAGCCTCCAACCAAAAGCCAGAACAAAGAATGGTCTTCGATGAATGATGTTGTCCTATTAATGTCAGCATTCATTACGATACATGCACATGCAAGCTTCTATTCATGATGATAAGGGTATTTCTCTTCAGGTCTTTCTTTGGCTGTTGTTTTGGAATGGTAGATGGGGTCAAATTTAGTTTAAATTCAACTTGAAATTATTGAAATTAACTAATTAATTTAAATTAATCAGACTTCAAGTTGAACTTAAAAAATAAATTCGTTTTGATTGGAATTCAAGTCAACTCAATCCATTTCAAAATATCGTCATTTTGAGCTATTCAAACTAGTTTAGTCTAGATTCTAGCTGTGTGACTCAAATCCACTAAATTTGGGATCTTGAATTGCGCCTTTATACTTTAAATTTTAAAATAAAATTTGAATAAGATTAAAACGACATTATTTTAATTAGTTATATTAAAATGATATCACTTTTTAATCAATTTGGATTAGTTTGAATCCTTCAACCAACCCATTCAAACTCAACCTCAATCTTCCATCACCTCAAATTAAATTTATTAATTTTAAATTAAATTGAATTGTGTTAGAATTTAAAATAAGCCTACAGGTCCATACGAGAAGGAAAATTATACCACATACAAGTCTAAGTGAGATTCCATCCTAAAACCAATTGGTTATAGGTGGAGTAGCTCACTAGACTTATATGTTGGTCTTCTTTCCTCTCTTTTTTTATGTGGGACAAACTCTCGGTCTTATATTTCAACACACCCGCCTCATGGGTCTAACACGTGACATAATCTATCATTTCGATATGTTAACGACTAACATAAGAGCAACCTACTTTGATACTATGTTAGAATTTACAATGGGCCTATGGGCCCACACGAAAAGGAAAGCTATACCACATACAAGCTCAAGTGATGTTTCATCCTAAAATCAATTGGTGATAGGTGGAGTAGCCCACTAGACTTATATATTGGTCTTCTTTCTTCTTTTTTTCTAACGTGGGACAAACTCTTACTCTTATATTTCAACAAATTGAATTGGAGAGATGTTCATAACCCTACTTGCATTAACTTATTTGTCACCCCAAACAGAAAGCATGATTGTAGAAATTCGCTTACTATAATGATTATTTGAATTGTATAACTTATAATTATCGAATAAATTAATCGGAATCAGTAATTGAAGAGTTGTTTATGTATTTAAAAGAATCATTAGACATCTTATTAATTGAAAAAACGTACATTTCAAGTGTCAAATCGGTGGACCTCATTGAAGCATGTGGTCCATTCTCACACCCACCCAACTCACCAACCATAGACTCACTTTCCCTCTTTGGGTATTTAGTGGTGAATCTGACTACACTTTCTTAGGTTACTTAAGTCACAGGGCATGGCACTCGTAATAAGAGCCTAGGTATAGCTTCCTTTAGATAGTTAGATACATTGCATTATGCTTTCTCCTCACCTATTAATATAGGGAGGGTTAAAAAGGATATTCCCTTTATAAATAGGGTGGAAAATAGGCCATTTTAGATAGAAGAATCCTCCATAGATTTCATATATTTTGGCAATAAAGTGGTTTTCCTTTAAATTTTAAATCAAATATGAAGAATTCACTCTAAAGTCAAGCTTTATTAAAATGTTTGTTTTTTGGGGTTATACAATGAATGTGGTGTTTTTGGTTCTTTATTAGTAGGCCTCCCACAAACACTTTTTCAAACAAGTAACATGATTAAAGCTAACTTGTACATAAGAAATGAGATGACAACTTTGAGAATATTAAAATCTAAAATTTCAATCTCTTTAATAAACAACTCTTCTCTCAACTAATTGCTTGTTTGGATGGACTTTTGAGAGGTCAATAAGTAATTTTCTCTACCACAAAAGTCTGTTTTGAGAAAAATAAGCGTTTGACTGTAAAATAAAAAAAACAATTCTTTAATGAATATGACTTTTTT
>JANKOD010000006.1:10976620-10998881 GCA_026284645.1 Erythroxylum acuminatum | reverse complement strand
AATTACTTAGTTATATTTTAATTAATTAAGACTAAAGTACTTAATTTACTTAATATTAATTATATTTTAATTAATAATCAATTAATTAAGCTATAATTAATCAATTAATTAATTTAATTTAATCAATAATCAATAATTAATAATTATTATTATGGCAAAAGGAGGGTCAAATCACTTAAAAATCCCGTATTTAACTTGACCTTGACGAGTTCCGCCTATCAAGTATGAGGGTGACAGAAAGGTGAAGTCTGGTAGTTGGACGATCGTGCATAAGCACGATTGTGACAGAGAGCTGATCATCTGTAGTTGCACTATCGTGACAACGAGGAGGCCATCTGATGGTTGTGTGCACGATCGTGACAGAGAGCTGATCATCTGTAGTTGCATTATCTTGACAAAGAGGAGGCCATCTGGTGGTTGCACGATCGTGCTCTGTTATCACTAAATCTATATATTAAAGAATCTTAAGCATGCATTTTAATATTAACTTATTATTATTAATTATTAACTATTATTAAGTATATATATATATATATATATATATATATAGCTATTCACCATTGTGACTACTAAGTCACAACCATGAATTGTATATTAATTATTATTATTATTATTAAGCTTGATTTACTTTGTATATTTTATTCATTTATAACAAATACATTCCACAATGCATTTCTAATTTTTTTTAATTTTTTTAATTATATATTTTTAGTAACTAATTTTACTAATTCATTTTTAGTATTTTAACCCTTATATTTTTACTCATTTTCTCTTAATGATTCTATCAAATTCACAAACTTTAACCTTTTTTATTTCTTTCTTAATATACATTTTCAAATTGATATATTTTTTAATTTTCTCACAAAATTTTAATTACACAATATCTGTTTATACATTACATAATATAACATCTTTATAAATAGTCCTAGAATTAAATTAACTGGGCAATTATATTTATTGGATTATCAGCAATGTGCAGAAACCGTCTGCTAGTACAACTCTAAAGTAGACTAGAAAGTGCAGTGGTGGTAACTTTTTATCAAACTCTTCCCTCTTGCACAGGCTCCTGGTCCTGGGCTTTTGTGTTGCTTTAAATTTTGGTTATTATTTTTCCACGAACAAGCAACTTGACGAAGAATACCAATGAACAAACCCAGAAGCTTCTTCACTTCTTCTCACCACCACCATTCTCCGACTTGTACCCGCACCCACCAGATCGGAGCTCTCCTCTTAGTCGCCGCCACCTTCTTCCTCACCACCACTTTCCACCACTCATTTTGTACTCCTTACCATCATCTAAGGCACGACACAGGATCTCCCTACGCCACCTACCCAGGCCTCTCTTCCCTCAAGATCTACGTCTACGATGAGAAGGAGATTGATGGATTGAAAGAGCTCATGAGCGGTAGAGACCGCAAAATCTCTCCCACTCATTGCCTCAAAGGTCAGTGGGGCACTCAGGTAATAAGTTTTGTTTGTTTGTTTATTCACCAATCAGTTGGAGGCTTTAGGCTTGATAATTTTAACAATTGGTAGGTTAAAATACACAAACTGCTTCTGGAATCAAGATATAGAACCAAAGACAAAAAGGATGCTGATCTGTTCTTTGTTCCGGCCTATGTCAAATGTGTAAGGATGATGGGAGGTCTTAGTGATAAAGAGATTAACCACACTTATGTCAAGGTAAGCTTCTAATTCTGAATCCATTGTTATTTATGTTTCTTTGATTTAATTTTGAAAAGTTTCCCAGGTCTTAAGCCAAATGCCATACTTTAGGCGATCTGGAGGCCGCGACCACATATTTGTTTTCCCCAGGTGCATGATCATTCATGTTTGATTTGACATTTAGTTGATTTATTGCAATACTTTCAGAGGAAAGTGCAAAAAACAATAACCTTTCCTTTCCTTTGATGCATTCAATGCATTCTTTGCTCGTTTTACAGTGGCGCCGGAGCTCACTTGTTTAGATCTTGGTCAACATTCATAAACCGTTCCATTATTCTTACTCCTGAGGTGCCTAACCCTCTTACTTCTCAATGTCACTAACTTAAGTATATGATTCAGCTCCTCTCACACACTTCTCCAAATCTTGGACTAGGATATCTGTTCTGCTTTTATCACACACTTCCCAATATAGAATGTGAAATTTGGTGTTAATAGGGGGATCGAACTGATAAAAAAGACACAAGTGCCTTTAATACTTGGAAAGATATCATCATTCCTGGGAATGTTGAAGATGGAATGACCAGAGGTGGTGATACCACTGTCCGCCCGTTGCCCTTGTCAAAGAGGAAGTATTTGGCTAATTATTTAGGCCGTGCACAGGGAAAAGTTGGTCGTCTCAAGTTAATAAAGCTCTCAAAGCAATATCCAGATAAGGTATATTTTCTTTTCTATTCTTTGAATTTCGCTTTTTGATATCTACAATACTTAATTGTTGATGAACTACTGTTCTTGATCTTGATATGAACATATGTTAAAGCACAAATGTAATGTAATTGCCATGCTATGTGCATCTTTATTTTTTTTGCTCAAGAAGTGCATGTCATAAAAGTTGTAATTCAGTTTATTATTTTGATGTGAGACCTGGCTGTTAGATAATTATCTTCATTAGATCGTATACAAGGACAAATGATAAGCATTACTTTACTGGCATGTGAAAATATGTAACTTTATATTTTCTTCTGAATATGTTTTTTTCTTAGGAAGCTTAATTTGAATCTATTCATTATGATGTCATTAGAACTGACTTGACTATGAGTGATGTGGAATAACTTGGAAATGTTCTCATGTTTGACATATTATATACATGATGAGAGGCTACAAAGTTGCCATTCCTAAATTATGTACTTTATGCATTTACTGTTGAAACTGTAACTTGAAATTTGTCATTCCTTATCAAATTGAGAACATTGAAGGTGAGCCTTGGAACAACTGGTAAGGTTACTTATTTGTGACCAAAGGTCACGAGCTTGAATCACGAAAACAGCCTCTTTGTAAAATACAAAAAGAAGATTGCGTATAATTGATGTCTCACCTCCGATATCGCAAAACGGGGAGCCACAAGGCTATGGCTCTTATTGTTGTTGTATCAAATTGAGAATATTACAACCACATAATGCTGTAATTTAGTGTTGTGAAAGTACCTAGAAGATGCATTCTAACGTTATAAACAGCTGGAATCTCCAGACTTGAAGTTCAGTGGGCCTGATAAACTTGGAAGGCTGGAATATTTTCAACATCTCGGCAATGCTAAGTTTTGCCTTGCTCCACGAGGAGAATCTTCTTGGACACTTCGCTTCTACGAGTCCTTTTTTGTGGTCTCTCTCTCTCTCTCTCTCTCTCTCTCTGTGTGTGTGTGTAAACCATATGCACAAACATTAGCATGTTGACATGTTAAAATTTTTTTCTTAATAGGAGTGCGTACCTATTATATTATCGGATCAAGCAGAGTTCCCTTTTCAAAATGTGATTGATTACACTGAGATATCAATCAAATGGCCATCTACTCGGATAGGTCCTGAACTATTGGAGTACCTGGAGTCTATATCAGGTTATAAATAACATTCTTTTGTCGATTTAATCACTTAATCAACCTTTCAGGATTACTTAATTACACTTTTGGATTCTGATTTTTCAGATGTAGATATAGAGAGAATGATAGCTAGGGGTAGACAGATTCGATGCTTATGGGTATATGCTCCAGAATCTGAGCCATGCTCTGCAATGCAAGGAATAATGTGGGAGCTTCAAAGAAAAGTAAGACATTTTCATCAATCGGCAGAGACATTCTGGCTGCACAATCGAACTATAGTGGATAGAAACTTTGTGGAGTTCTCAAGCTGGAAGCCTCCCCTGTCTTTGCCCTGATCATTGTTAATTGTTTTCACAATTGTTTTCGTTTGTCTCGTGCAAAATACTCTGAATTCCCTCAGGTATCTTATCAAATTTTTGTGGCCTATGTGGTCCGACGTGAATTAGTTCTTAGGTTGTCCCACATCGCCTTTTATAACATGTATACACTGGAAGTTCGAGTCTAGTCGAGTCTTGTGCTGCTTAAAAGGATACATTTGCGAGTCTATTCTGTACATGTGTATTCTTCCTCATGACACCTTTTGTGCAGGCTCTGTTTGGTATAAATTAATTTATAACATGTTCATACAACAGTGTACTGAGATGTTTCGTTATTGTTTAGTGGACTTTCAGAGTTAATGGTGAAAAGAGAAACAAACGCGTGCAAAATTTAAGGATGTCCGATTTGCACTGGGTTTTTCCAACTGAAAACTCGTAAGCTCGTTAGGGGAATCAAGACATTTTCTTTAGGTTCTAAAATACTGAGTCCAAGGTGAAACGTAGACACGTGTTGAGACAGAAATCCCCCGAGTCCTGACTTTTATCCAAAAAAGAATCCCAACCTATGCACACCTATTGTACCACGTCCACAAACAACTGACACCAAAGCATACTGTCAATTTCCTGCGCTTTTGAGGCGGCATCAGCATTCAGCAGCATAATACTCAATCAGAAAACCGACTAGATTTTCGTTGTTTGGTCCGTTAAACAAACAGGGAAGTTGGATCCGCCATTTCTCCGCAAGTTCTTTAGGCTCTGGAAAGATGGGAACCCTTTCGTTTACTATCTGCAACTTTTCCTGGAGTTCTCATCACAACCCAGTAATTCCTCATTATTATCATCATTCTCCGAAAGAAAGTAGAATATCGACGCCTAATCCTAAAGCAGCAGCGAACTCGAGAGAAACCTACGTACTTAATGGTGAAGATGAGAAATCAGGTTTTTTGCATAGAAGGTCCATTTTGATTTCTGGGATTTCTCTAGCCTCTACAGGAGATTTTGGATTTCCAGGGGAAGGATTGGCAGTGGTGAAACAAGGCCTTCTTCCGGGCAGGGTACCTGGATTATCCGAACCGGATGAGAAAGGTTGGTTTTCAGAGTTCCGTTCACTTTTTTTTCCTTGGTTTCTTTTCTTTACTAAAATCAGCGTGCAAGGTTGAAGAAGTGACGTACATATTTTACTAATGACCATAAAAATTGTTGGTAGCCCTTAAAATGTAGAGGAGAATCATAATCAGGCAGGATTAAAGAAGCAATCCCCATTTCTCAGTACAGTCGCTCAATTCCCAAGTCAACATGTTTTAGTTGATGGAGGGAAAGAAGATATTCATTTCTGTAGAATCACAGTCCAGGCTTCGTAAATATTCACGTGAAAAAGAGTTGAACATAAACAAAATTCTTGTTTCTACCATCAGCTTTTCTGCGCCTCCTCTTCTTTTCAGCTTGTGGATGAAATTTGCTTGGTTGCTTTACCAAAAGATAGCACGGCAATACAAGACAATTGTCTTGGTATAACACTTGAGAAACAAAGATTTAAATCATCTCAATGCGTTCCTCATGTAGAGGCACCTCATCTATCAGATGCGATTTTTCTTTATTGTTCCTAAAATGAATGAAAGTGAATGATCAACTTCATTAGCCACAACTTGATCAGACAGGTTGGAGGACATACCGCAGGCCAGATGAGAAGTCTGGAGGACACGGTGTTGGATGGAGTCCAATCATCCCTTACGTATTTTCAGTGCCAGGAGATTGGGAAGAGGTATAGATCTTTTAGATAGCTTTGAAGTTTCTGTACAAAAGCCTCAGAATTTAAGTCGTCAAAGATTAATCTCCGGATTCAATCAGTGGTCCAGATTATATGATTGCTTTCAGACTTTGTTATATGCCTGTTTCCCAACTCTTGAGTCTTGTATCCTTTACAATTCACTTTCTTCTTCTGTCTAACAGGTTCCAGTGTCCATAGCTGATCTAGGCGGCACAGAGATTGATCTGAGATTCGCTAGCTCTAAAGAAGGACGTCTGTTTGTCATTGTTGCTCCTGTTTTAAGATTTGCTGATGGTTCTTATTCTTTCTGCCTAATTTTCTTTCCTTGTGTTTTGATTGTTCAAAAACTTACACCATCCACATCTCTTTATTTCCCTTCTACAATAGCAAGGGCGACAAGCCTAGCTAGTATTGAAATCTTATCTTGATTCATGCAGATCTTGGTAGTAATGCTACAATTCAACAGATTGGACCTCCAGATAAGGTGATTAATGCATTTGGACCTGAAGTCATAGGAGAAAATGTGGAAGGGAAGGTTCTAAGCAGTAATGTAATCGAACATTCTGGAAGAACATATTATCAATATGAGTTAGAACCACCTCATGTGCTCATTACAGCAACTGCTGCTGGAAATCGGTTCTACTTATTCGGTGTAACAGGAAATGGTAAGGAATGAATACTGTATTTGTCTCACAAACAAATGTTGCATAAGCATAGGAACTGCTGATGTAATTGCATTTGGTGGTATATTTTGTAGGCCTTCAGTGGAAGAGGCACTACAATGATTTAAAGAGGATAGCCGACTCCTTCCGTGTTGTGTAGTGCAGCACCATTTGATTTCCCATACCAGCCTTGAAGTATGCACTTTTTCCCACAGTGCACTGTACAATGTTCCAGAATAAGAAACAGAGAGTAGATTTTAAACCACAAGAATGTACTGTTAACATCATAACTTAGAAGTTAAATGAGAAAAGCTTCATTATAACAGAACAGAGTGTATTCAGCGCAGCAAGCTAGCTACCTGTTTCTTGAAACATGGGACTGAAACTCTGATGAAAGATGTCGTGTGGTTTTCATCGGTTAAAACAGGTTTATTAGCCCACATGCATCTACTGTGGTGCAGTGGGGGATTCCACTCAACTATATAGTTGGATGGATAATCAACGATTATATAACATTTGCTTACTGGCAACCATGCACTACCACTACATTGCTGGGCAAACAGAAAACTGTCATGGAGCGTTGATCTTAAATTCTTTTAGTAGTAGCTGCCAATTTCTAGTCTCTTAATAGCAACTTGGTCTTCATCCAGTCATCCTGATTTCATACAGTACGTGGAAGACATAGCTTCCCTGTATCAGCAAGCATAATTGAACTTCGTCCAGGAATTTTTTGAAGCCCTTTAGTGACCATTACCATCCTCATACTTTCAGCCTTCACCCAACTATTAGCAGCGGCATAAATATTTGACAGCAGCACATAATGTGGATAGCAACTAAGATCAGCTGCACTTACTTCTTCCCTCACTCGCTCCACCAAGTCTCCTCTATCCATGTGAATTCGGCAAGCTCCAAGTAAAGCGCCCCAAACTGCATCATTTGGTCTTATTGGCATTTGCTTTGTTAAATTATAGGCGTCTTGTAGCCTTCCTGCACGTCCCAAAAGATCGACAACGCATCCATAATGCTTGATGCTCGTTGTCAAGCCATACTTCTCCATCTTAAACAAAGTCTCCAAGCCTTCGTTTGCAAACCCCCCATGTGCACAAGCTGAGAGAACAGATAAAAATGTTATCTCGTCAGGTTTTACATTTGACTCCTCCATTCTCCTGAAAAGCTTAAGGGCCTCTTCGCATTGCCCGTGGACAGCTAAACCTGAAATTATTGTGTTCCAACAGGAAATGTTTTTATTGGGAATTATTTCAAATATCAATCTGGCATTTTTCAAATCCCCACATTTTGCATACATGTCGACTAATGCATTCATAACAAACTGGTTCATCTTTATCCTTTTATTGTATATCAGCTGGTGAATGTATGTACCAAAGTCCAATAGCCCCAACTGAGCACACGCAGACAAGACGCTCACCACCGTAACTTCATCAGGCTGAAAACCCTCAGCTTGCATGTTCCGAAATGCTTCCAAACCTTCTTCGCAGAACCCATTTTGTACATACCCACAAATCAAAGCATTCCAATTAACCAAGTTTCTAACTGGAATTCGATCAAAAATAACTCTGGCCTCCCTAACGGCTCCTATCTTGCAGTACCCTGAAATCATTGATGACCACACAAAAAAGTTCCTCTCTGGCATCTCCTTAAAAAGTGATCTTGCTGTAGCCATCTCCCCCTTACTCGCGTATCCATCAACCATGACTGTCCATGTGACGACATTCTTCAATTCAGACGGTACTTGGTTGAAAATATTCCTAGCTGTCACCAAATCTCCACACTTTGCAAACCCACTAATCATCTCATTCCAAGTGACTGCAGTTTTGGTCGGCATCTTCTCAAATAATTTTAAAGCAGATTTTGCATCTCCGTTTCCAAAATAACCACCAATCATGGCATTCCACGACACAACGTTCTTTTGAGACATATTATCAAACACTCTACGTGACTCAAAAACATCGCCGCATTTGGCGTACATAGCAATCAACGACGTCCCAATGAGGACATCCAAACTGGCTCCTATCTTGATTGCCTCTGCATGCAAAGACTTCCCAAATGCAAGCATGGGAACAGCGGCGCATGCCTTGAGAATCAAGGGGATTAAGCCCAAAATGCAGGGTCTTTTCTGGCGAATTTGGCTGTATGCGACGAGGGCTTCTGCAGGCGAGCCTTGGGAGAGGTGTTCCCTTACAAAGCAAGACCAACCGCGTTGATTTGGGCTTGTTTTCAGCGTAATTTGTGCAGCTCTGTTGATTTCCATGACTCTTTTCTGCATCAAGTATTGGTCTAAGCTTATTTGCCCGCTTCATCCCATGTTACTTCTATAATTATAAAACGGCCTCCGAGAATCGAACCAGTAATTAACTAGAACTTTAATGCCCGATTCCTATTTTAAGAATATTCTAAGAAGGAATAACCAAACTGATGATCTGCCCCAAGATTTGATAGACAACCTTAGTAATTCAGTGTCTTGTGAACAAATGCTAACACTAACGGAAGGAGTAACTTCACAAGAGATCAAAGAAACTTTATTCTCATCCTCTCCTATTGTGATACACACTCGTATTGATGATAGTAATACACACTCGTATTGATGATAGGATTCCCACCATGTTTTTCCAGATTTCCAACTTTTTCTTTAGTTTTGATTTTTTTCCTATTACTATAAGCTAAAATTACCGAAAGGTATATCTCGGGATATTTAGCTTATAATATTATTATAAGCTAAATTTACTAAAAGGTATATCTCGGAGTATTTAATTGAATCTTAATAAAATTAAAGAATAAATTAAATTAAAAAATATTATAAGGTAAATACCTCGAGATATATCTTTTGGTAATTTTTAATTTAATTAAATTTTTAATTTTATTAAGATTCAAATATGTATTCTTAATTATTCTTAAATTAATATTGCTTTTATATTATTTTATGTGTAATATCATGCTTATTGACATTAAAAAATCCAATGTATGAATATATCTAACATAGTTGAAAGGAGTTACATGTAAACCTAGATATAGGTCGACATAAATCCACTAGATCAAGTGAAATTCATAAATCGAATAATGCAATTCTATAGGTTTTATTTAGAAGGAGATTTCAATTAGTCAACTTGGAATACGGTGCTAATAGTCTTGAGAGAAAAAAAATTAGCATGACTTTGGAATTTCTAATGTCTAATAAATTTTATAATAAATTGGTTAATGAAATCATAATTGTATGAGAAATCCTGAGGAGATTTGAAGTCCAAGTACTATTATTTTATTGGTTGATTTTTCAATTTTAACCACCTTCGTTTCTTCGATTATATTGAATTATTGTTAGATTATTTTATTTTATTTTAAATCTGAATTATCACATTTATCTTAAATGTCGGTTAGATAATAGGAAAGAGTCATTACTATTACTCATAATATATTAATACTTGGAACTCTAAGCCCATACTATAGAATGATAAATGCACTTGCCATGAATAGTCTTTAGATTTTAGGAATTTACATATACAACACTTGAGAGTCTACCATTTTTTTTAATGTTAGGATGAAACCTATCAAGAAAGTTGACAGACGGAATTAATACATTTTTAGGTTGCCTTGATTTGAAAGTATTCGCAAACCGCAAGTGCACGGTTATCGAAGTGAGTAATAAATCGGTAAGAACCGAGTCGCGTCCATAGGAATTATGAGAAAGTTCAATTCTATGCTAGCTAACGGTGTTTGGAATCGGATTAGGTGAAATTTTTGGAATTTAAAAGCAATGTAAAGAATTATTAAAAACTCAAATGAATTTCTAAGCAACTACCCAATTCAATGCAATCAAAATAACTATGAATATGACAAATTTATGCAATAACTAATTAAGAAAAGAGTGCAACAATTGACTAATTAAAAGTATTAACTTCAATGGGGAATGACTTTCTCTTAGGGAATGATATTTTTGTCCACCTTAATATTGAATTACCTATCCTTCACAAATGAATAATCCTAACTTTGTATGTAAATTTTAAGAATAATTGATCTCCTTTTCTCAAAGAACTTAAGTAATCCCTTACTTAAGTTCTTCCTAGAGTTTCTTAACCTTTTATTTTTACCTTCTAGGTTTCTTGTGTCTCCCAACTCACAAAAACATACTAGTTGAATTTCCTTCAATCTTCTAGCAAAAACCACCTTGTATCAAAGGTGAATTTATATCATGCAAACTTCCAACAATCCAAAGTAACTGCAATTAAATCCAAGGAAAATCAACAAGTGTATGAATATTCAGTCATGGATTTCAACAAAATTTAATATTAAAACATCATCAAAATATCAAATTCTTAAGAAAAATTAAGATTCTAGCCACAAATTATCATGCCAAGCAATTCAAAAATATAAACCCTAGACAAACTCATAAGGAATCAATTACAAATGAAGAATATGGAAGCTTTGTATTCAGATAGAGGGTGGTTGCGCAGTGAGTTAATGGTGGAGGCAGCTTGTGGGGTGGAAGCGGGTGGAGGGCTACTGCGTAGGTCTTGGCTACGGGCGTGAATCCTTGGATGGTGAGTGGCATAGAGGTTGGGCTACGTGAAGTGAGGGGCTGTGTTGAAGTGAAGGGATCGTGAGTGGGATAGAACGAAGGTTGCCTGTTTGCGTGAGTGAGGATGTATGCTTCAGTGGGGTTGCGGCATTGAGTGAGTGGAGTGTGCGTGAAATCTGACGGAGGAAAATGTTGTGTGTGTCTAGTGTAGAGGCTGTGAGGGGTGCTGTAAGTGGAGGCCTAAGATGCGATAATCCAGGTTTGAGAAAGAATGGAAGGTTCAATGTTCTTTTTGTTGGCCAAACGACTACGTTTCTTCTCTGCCAAACTTCCTTCAGCTGTTGCGTTTCATACGTGAAACTCCTCCCTTTAAACGATGATGGTGATGCCGTATTGCTGGATTTTTAAAGCCCAATTGAGCTGCGTTTTAAAGCAAGGAGGACCTCCAAAGATGTTGTTGTTTGGTGTATAAGGAAGGCTCCAAGGGCTGCCATTTTGGATAGATTTTTGGCTCTCCATGAAACACATTAGGCTATTGTTTTGGACAGCCTCTGTAATGCTTCTCTAAGTCATTTCTTTTGTCACTTTGTTGGCTGCATTATGGACAACCTTCCTAGCTCCTAATGGCTTCAAAACTTAATGTTTTAATCTTGTATTTGTATTCCTTCATTAAATCTACTTGCAAAATCAATAAGAACACAAAAATGAGTAATTAAACACAAAAATAGGAATGAATTCAAATGAAATAACATATAAAAATATAGCAAAATCTATTTATATCATAAAGGCATTTTAATTGACTACTCTAAGGGTAGGAGTTGTGTATCAAAAGAGAATGTAATTATAATTTAGGAATTCTTAGAAACTAGAATTGTTCATTAAATTACGATAATTTCAATCAAAGTAAAAGTAAAGGGGATTCTACATCTAATTTATACTTGTCTATAGATTGTTTATCCTTATTTATTTTTGGTTGATTAACACTTGTTTATTGTTTAGTTTTCTTTTTCAATTTAATCATAATTTTAGTTCTAGTGAGATGTCTTGTGATAAAAAAACAATCATGATTTAATCAGATCAAGTCACCTTTGGGTCAATCACAATGTGTTTCCTGGTGACCTTGTTAATGCTATTCGAAAAAAGCTTATAAATGAAGCAAACCACTAATTCTATCTCGGGTTAAGAAAATTACATCCTCATAATTGATTTTTATGAACTTATAAACCATTTCACTATTTCATTTTTTTACTCTCCCCTCGTCTACAATTTCAACCGTATCAGAAGGCAGAACCTTTTAGCCCAGACATTTCAATGCGACAACAGCTGCTTAAATTCTTAGGAAGCTGCAAAACCGCCAATCATTTGAAGCAAGCCCATCTTCAAATCTTAGTCAATGGCCTCCAAGGTCACAACTTTATACTCCCTAAGCTCATCACTCTCTACTCCGACTTCCATTCCCACAATCACGCCTTCCAAATCTTCCAAAAATTGGATAACCCCAACGTGGTCTCCTACAATACCATGATAAAATGCTTTATAGGAAAGACCCACAAACACGCTCTGCGGGTTTATGACCAAATGAAGGCGTCAAGAATTGCGCCTAATGGTTTTACCTACACTCTTCTTTTAAGGTGCTTTGAAGATGTAAAAGATGGCACGGTGGTTCATTGTGAGATTGTGAAGTTGGGTTTTGGGTCTAGTGTGTTTGTTTCAAATACCCTTTTGGATTTCTATGCCAGTTCTGGCTGGAATTTAAGATGCGCTCTTCGAATGTTTGAGGAAATGCCTAAAAGAGACGTGGTTTCTTGGAATACAATGATTAGGGCCTACATGGCAAATGGTCACTCTGACTTGGCAATTAAATTGTTTGATTTCATGCCAGAGAGAAACATTGTATCGTGGAATTCTATTGTTTCAGGGTTCATCAAAGCTGGTAATATGAGGTTGGCTCGTTTTTTCTTCGATAAGATGCTAATTAGGAATGAAATCTCATGGAATTCTATGATTTTGGGATATGTAAAAGCGGGCGATGTTGGGAAAGCAAGATATATTTTTGATCAAATGCCCGAGAAGACTGTGGTTTCTTGGACAGCATTAATAACAGGATACACTACTGTTGGTGATCTTGAATCTGCTAACTATTTATTCGAGAAGATGCCTACCAAAACTGTGGTTACATGGAATGCCATGATTGCAGGTTGTGTTCAAAACCATTTATTTGATCAAGCCTTTCACATTTTTCATCAGATGTTAACAGATGGCAAGTGTAGGCCTGATCAAAGTACGTTAATCAGCTTGCTCTCTGCTTGTTCTCACTTGGGATCTCTTGAACATGGGAAATGGATTGATTCCTATATGAAGAAAAACAACTTTGAGTTGTCCAACCCAATAGGCAATGCTATGATAGACATGTATGCTAAATGTGGGGATGTAAAAAATGCAAAAACAGTTTTCAACAAGATGGTCAATAAATGTGTAATTACATGGACAGTAATAATTACGGGGCTTGCAATGAATGGGCACAGCAAAGAAGCTCTAGATATCTTTAATAGAATGTGTTTAGAAGGAGAGAAACCAGATGGCATCATTTTCATTGCTATTTTATCGGCTTGCACCCACGGGGGTTTGGTGGAAGAAGGCACAAGAGTTTTTGACCAGATGGTCAATTTATTTCACATTGAACCACAGATTGAACATTATGGTTGCATGGTTGATCTGCTTGGTCGAGCAGGACGGTTGGAGGAAGCCATTACATTCATACAAAGCATGCATTTAGAGCCAAATGCTGTCATTTGGGCCTCATTGTTAGGTTCCTGTAAGGTACATGGGAATGTTGACTTGTTAGAAACAGTTACCAGAAAAATACTAAATGATGAACCATCAAATCCTAGCTGTCTGACGTTAATCTCAAACATGAATGCATCAATGGGACATTGGGAACAATCCTCAGGCTTGTGGATGTTAATGAGGCAACAGAGGATAGAAAAACTTCCTGGATGTAGCTTAATACAAATAGGGCGAAAGGTCCATGAGTTTCTGGCAAAAGATACAAGACATTGGCAAAGTAAGGAAATTTATGTCGCTTTATGTGCTTTGAATGGACAGTTGAAACAAATTTGTGGTAATTATGAGGGCTGCATTTTCTAGAAATTGAGTTATTACTTCAAATTTGTTTAAGGAATGGTGTGAAAATTGGAGAACATAATTATGGCTTGATCCAACTTTCTTGATGACTTTAAGACGGTTAAAGTGGGCTATATTATGACATTCAAGTGAAACAGAGCAAGGAAATGCAAGGAATGAATCAGAGCAAGGAAATGCAAGGAATGAATCACACTTTTGGGCATTTTACGTGTCCTTCTAACGTTTTGTCTACATTACACTGCTAATATGGATCTTTCAGTTAAGGTTGTGGGGAAGGAATCCTCAGTATGATAGAGGTGCGTGTTACCTTCTCATTTGTTAATTAAATTCCGATCCTCCAAAAGGTCTTAACTTTCTTTCTACGTATTGAGAATGGCAAATCATTTCTCTCTAACTCTTGAGAATATCACATCATTATGATTGCTTTCCTGGTCATTTACTTCTGTGCCTCAGTACAGATATCCTTCAAGCCTTTGTTAAATTGAAGATGGGGTTGTTTCAAATTAGCCAGAAAAGAATGGTGCCGATGATACTAGTGAGTCTTGCTAACAAATTTTACGTTATCAGACATTAAACTATTGAAAAGGAGTATCTAGTAAAGATCCAGCATCCCTGCTATCCTTTAAGGAAAGAGAGACATTGAATGTTAGGACGTGTCAAGATATAGACGAAGACTTTTTTCAAAATGGTAACTTCTATCTGGAGGTTGCCTACCTAATGCACATAATCATTGATAAATCTTGGCAACCATGGCTGCCTATTTAGTGACTAATAGAAGCAACTCATTATATGATTTGTAGATTGTAGCATCAGATTAAAGCAATGTCTTTGAATTATAGTGGCTAAAATTAACATCTCTTTCATTTGGTTTATTGATGGGAACCCCCCCTTGATTGTTCTAATCTCCGTGCATACATGTATATGTGTTTCCATGTATGGTTTCACAAGTTTACAATGGACTGCTTCTTAATTTTGACAAGATAATGCAAAAGAAAAGAGGGTAACAAAAAAATTTAGGTCTTTCCTTGAAGCATGCAGTAAGACTTCTTTTGTCTTGATAATTCAGTTGAGCATTTTCACTAGAGAACCATACAGTTTAACTGAGGCAGACTGTAGCATCCTTGTAGATAGTAATATCAGATTAAATCATTATCTTTGAATTATAGTGGCAAGATTAACATCTCATTCGCTGGGTTCTCTGTGAAGAACCCCCTTTTGATCACTATAATCTCCTTGAATAAAAGGAAACATCTGTTCTCACAAGTACACAGTAGTGCTTCTTAATTTTGACATGAAAAAGAAAAGAGAATAACCAAAAAGTCAGGCCCTCCAAATGTAACATTTTTTGTTCATTAATTAGTATTCCAAACACGACGGATTATAAATAAAGTGCTTACTAAGCTAGGTAGGTTTTGATGAAACTCATGGTATTATTGAATAAGTCTTACAATTTTTGCTTAAATAGTAACTGATATCAAAACTTTTAGTTTGTCAAGTTGATTATCTATTAGGAACGATTATGTGGATGTAGATTGGTAAGGCTAAATCTATTATATTTCTAAATGATTTCTAATGTATCCTTTCGTAAATTGTTTATGAAACTAGAAATTGCTGTTGGAGAAGCTCATATTATATGAAATTGGAAATGCAGGATTGACTTTGGTTTCTATATTTTGAAGTGAATACCCAAAAGGCATTCCTATAATAACTTTTTGAGATTGAATTGTTATATTTATGTCATTGGCTCTTACTAGCTGTATTTGTTTGTCTTCAAGTAGTGAACTGTATGTTCAGTGTTTACAGGCTATTATAGGCAATTGGAAGTAGATGATAATTTTTTTTCAAATTTTCCTTATGTGCTTGCTTGAGAAAGAGTGTTAACTTACTTAAATCATAAGATCTGAACTTGTACAAAATGAAGTTTAATATGTTATTGGAACATTGCATACTGTGTTTTAATCTTGGTTGGGAAAATAACAAACAAACGCAATCCTATATTCCTCACAGAACTTCTGGTTTATTATCAGTTGGGCAAAGTTTTGTTGGGAGTTGTATTTTATTCTTTCCTTCTGCCTTCCTGACCCTGGGACTTGCTAGCGCCTTTTATGAACTCTGATTCCTCATATGGGTATGAGGTGAAATGCACTGTTGGAACTTGGAGTTCGACGAATTCTTAGCTAAAGCAGCTTCAGGACGTTTGTCTCAGTGGTAAGATGACTTCTAACTTATGGTGGGCCCTTGAGTCATTTGCAATGGGTTTTGTTTGACTAGACATTATGTGCTGGAAGAGATTCTGGCTTTGACGGTTGGTCAGAATCAAATCCATTTCAGGCATGAATTACGATTCCGAGGTGCCTTGTTTTGATAATTATGGCTTTCATTCCTTTAACGAAACAGTAAATACATCAGATTGAGCAGAGGAGATACGTGTATAAACTATTTTGCATGAGTGACACCGAGCAACAAAGTGCTCATACAAATGTAAGTGCCTGGAATAGCAATAAGATGTTGGTTGAATTATGAGTAGGACTGTTTAGAAGATATGAGTTAAGGCTGTACTTGATCTGATTGGGCCTATGACTATTATTTCATTTTTCAGGTGTGAGAAATACGTGGAATGAGTCTGATATCCCGCGAACTTAGGTTTCCTATTGAAAAAGCTATTGCTCTCAGCCTCACAATGATGCCAAGTATGAGACGGTATATGTTCAACCATGGATGAAATAGAAGAGGTGCATAGGGCCAATTAATATTGCAAGCCAGTGGGTAGCAGTAGACCTAAACGCAAGTTGAAAATTTTGTGGACTTAGCAGTCTCTCTCCCTTTTTGAGTTTTTAAAGTGGCAATAGTCTGGTTGATCAGAAAGAAGTTAGACAGGTTTAATCAACATTGGCTTAAACAATTTTTACATTCCTATGTTCATTTTGGTGATAATATTTGTTCTGATCACTCTTGGAAAGATATCACGAGGTTTTTCCACTCCAAAATCTCAGGAGCCCCATTCAAATTCTTTAATAGCTTAACTCAAAGAGCAGGTTTCCAAGAGATGGTGTTTACCAATTAAAGAAAGGAATTGAAAGGACACAAGGCTCTTCAGCTTATGAAGAAACTCAAAAATGTTAAAAGTTGCAACTAAGGATTTTGCTAAAGAACATAGTAACAAAAGCCAAGAATAGATTGAGTCAGGATCAAGAAAATTGTTGTACGCATCCCCATAACAATACTATGAGAGCATTAGAAATTCAAGGAATGAAGGAGTTTCAGGAGGCACTATCCTTGCACAACTTAATATTAAAGCATAAATCAAGGATCAATTAGTTAAGGGACAGTATGAAATTCCACATACTAATCAGAGCAAGATGCAGGAAACAGCTCTAGATTTTTTCATTAATTTGGGATCTAAAGACAACATCCTAAGAGAATTCAACATTAGTAGATTCTTTGCGAGAGTAATCAATCAACAGATGAGGGAATACATAGTGACACCCTTCACAAAAAAAGAGATTAAAGAAGTTATGCTCAGATTGCACCCCTCCAAAGCACCTAAACTTGATGGATATTTTGCATGTTTCGTCCAGGAGACTTGAAGCTATGCAGGAATTTTTTCCTTCATCAGATATGCCGAAGGAAATGAACAAAACCTTCATATGCCTCATCCCAAAGAAGCAAAATCTCTCGTCCATGATGGATTACAAGTTTATATCTTACTGTAATATAGTCTATAAGGTAATTGCAAAGCTCCTTGCAAATATATTGAAATTGGCTTTGAAAAATGTCATTAATTTAGCTCAAGGTGCATTCATAGCTGGGAGATCAATAGGAGACAACATATTGCTCTTACAGGAATTAATGAAAGACTACACCTCTGGAAGGGAGTCAGATCCTCTGGTCCACTTTTTGTTAACCAACTCTGTGCCACTGTATCTGACCCGTTCATTTATATGGGACCTACAGAAATAAACGGTTCAGATGCAGTGGCACAGAATTGGTCCACAAAAAGTAGACCAGAGGATCTGACGCCCTTTGGAAGAGCAATGAAAAGTTGTATGGTCAAATTTGATTTCTTCAAAGCTTTTAATGCCATCAGATGAGATTTTATTGAATCTTGTTTACTAGCTCTTGGATTCCCAACACAGTTTGTGAAATGGATAATTGAATACATCACCATAACTACCTTTAGTATTCTAATAAATGGAGCACCTACTCAAATCTCTTGGAATGGTAGGTTTTAACATCACCATAAATGTAGAGAGCTAAGGATCACACACTTGATTTTGCTAATAATCTAATGTTTTTATATGGTATTGACATCTAATCCATTGAAATATTCTTGGGCATTTTGGAGTTATTCTTAGCATGTTTTAAACTAAAGGTTAATGCTAGCAAAAGTAATAAGTTCATACTTTCTGATGTGAGGAATTAGTCATAGTTGAGTAGGAGAGTTGGCTTCATAATTCAAATTCCACCATTCAGATGTCTTGGTATCCCTATTGCCAATGCTAAGCCAAAATTTATTGACTGCGTTCCAGTGATTGAACCATTCAAAGTAAGAATCAATGCTTGGCAAGATAGATTTTTATCCTTTGCTGCTAGGCTAATCTTATCAATTATACACTAAACAATCTACATATGCATTGGAGTGCCCATCTTATACTTCCTAAGGGAGTTGTCAAGGAGATTGAAAGGCGTATCAAAATTTTTATGGTCTTGTAAGGTAAAAAATTCAAAAGGGGAAAAGGTTAAATAGGAGGAGATATTGTTAGAGACCACCTGCTCTAACAGTAATTCAACGCAAACAACAGTGCTCTGCGCTTCAAATAACACACACAACAGCAATAGAACAGGAACTAGGATGAAATAGAGATGAATGTGATGCTGGAAATTATTATTCTCAAGCTAGACTTAGAGGGCTAGCCAAACCTCCATACAATCATCAATCAAGATATCATAACCGAATGCCAATCATTCTTCCCTAACAACCTTATATTCCCTCTTTCTAACTAACTCTCACATGACTCATCTCCCCCTCTCATTCCTCATTTTACCCTCACAACCACTCACATATTACCTGCATTGCCACATTTCGTATCCCCCCTCTTCTTACTATATTTTTGCTGGAACCTAGTTTCAACAGATATCCATTCCAAGGAAGGTGGGGGGCTTGGGAATCGTCCCTAATTCTCTTATGCAAAAAAGTCTTATTAAGTTGAAGGGTTGGAGGTTATACATTGACAAGGGAGCATTATGGATCAAATAGATTAATGATTTCTACCTAAAAAATCATAATATGTAGCCGTTGGAAATAAACAGGGAACACTCCTGGTACTTCATACAGATGTTGAAAATGACAAATTCCTTATATCCTTGGATCAGGCATAAATAGGAGAATGGTGAAAGAATCTAGTTCTGGCATGGGGCTCTTCAAAACTACTTTCATTTCTACAATCTACTTAATTTGGAGAAAAAGAAATAAGAGATTATATATTATGAGTAAGCCACTCAAAAATACCAATTAGCTAGTCACACTCTAAATTAGATTAGAGAAATCATGATAGCAAAGAATGCACAAAGCAAACGAGTTAATTAGATTTGCGTATGAATAAAATTAGACATCCATTTATTCTCTCATGTAAAATAACATGAATAAAATTAAATTTGCATATGAATTAATTTAGTATTTTTATATAAAATTATATTTGTGCTGATAATTAGAGTTATTTTATTATATGTAGAAAGATAAATACTAAAATCATAATTAAGTAATAAGGCTGAAAATTTGTTTATCTTTTATTGTTGGAAAATGAAAATTGCATATTTATTATAACTTTATACATGTGATCAATGTTTTTTTTATACTAGTGTTGTAATTTCTTAAAAACTTCATATTAACTTAATTAAATTATAAAAATGTTCATAATTTTGTAATTGGTAAAATAAATCATTTTGTAACTTTTTGTTTCTAATCATTGAGTATAATATACTACTAATTTATTTACAGTAGTCAGTTAAACAGGTTAAAACTAGTGATGGATCACAAATCATCTCATTGTCGCCTAACTTAATTCCATGCCGACGCCAACAACAGAATTTGTCAACTGAACAGCACACCACAAGCATCACTTTTTGTGACGAAAAAACTGGGACTTGAAAGTAATTTCGCTTGATCCTTTGGGTACAGCACGGATAAAAATTAATAAGATAAAGAGTTATAAGTTATAACAGATACCGGGTTAGGGAACGTATTTTATCTGTATCAAAAATTGTTGTACCTAATTCAAGGGTGTGGTTGAGTGGCAGAGACTCATCCATTTATAACAAAAAAATCAAGGGTTTAATCCTTAACTTTGGGTATGGAGCAGTCTTAAATCATTGGGCCAGTTGTCTCACCCTGTGAGGTGCTTACAAATCAACGTGGGGATTAATTACTGGATCCGTCGGTTGATATCCTGGTCTAAGATAAAAAAAATGGTTGTTTTTTTAAACATTCAATCTATTTATTTTTTTTCCTTTTTCAGTTAATAAATGAGTTAAATATTAAAGAAACATGATACCAACTTTTTTTTTTTTTGGATACAAATGAATAAATGAACACGTTACAAGAACAGATTTGTGAGACAGACACACTCACCGTTTGAAAGTCTGGGATGGATTGGACTTTGGAATTGCCTCGATCTAAAGGAATTGTTGGGTTCGCATTAAATGTTAGCGATCATTGAATCTGCCTTGTGATGTGAGTAAATGGATTAGAATTTGAGGCGTGTAGACAGAATTATAAAGTTCAAGGTATTAGCTAATTTTCAGACCAAAATTGTTACTTAGGTTTCAAATAAATTTGTAGAGAATGAGATAATCTTTGTTAAGATGCTTGGTGGATGTTTAGATAAAAGCTCTAAATCAGTAGACAACGTTCTTATAACAAGTTCGGATGATGTCTAAATAATGATTAGAGTTAGCGATAGAATGAGATAATCTTTGTTAAGATGCTTGGTGAATACAAGAGATGATGTATAAATAAACTGAAGAGAAAGTTATATTGTGTCAATCAATGCTTGGGAATGCGTGTACAGATTTCAGTTTCTTGATGTCTGGGGAACATAACCATAATAAATAACTAGGATAACATGCGTTAGACATTCAAGGGCGTCATTTTCTGATATAAGGTTCGATACGTGGCCAGAAGCCATCACCCAGATAAGAATGACACGGCGTTGTGCGCTCTCAACCAGTAAATCCTAAAGTTATACCCTCCTTTTGAGGGCAACCTCCATTCAAATCCTTTAACGTTCATGTCCCAATTATGACATGCATAATTGATTGCAACGGGTCCTAGTATTTTCGAAGGATTTTGTTGTTGAAACAATGATGGGTATTGTTACTGCTTCATTATCATTTTGACAATTTCTGAAGTAGCTAGAAAATATTAAGATACAAGAACTACAAAACTAAAACTAAAACTAAACTAGACTTTTCTTGAAACACATTAGACTGACTTTTTTAAAGTTTCTATTCTTTTTTTTTAACAAGAGAAAAAAATAAGATTAACTTAAAGCTCTAGAATACAACGCTCCTTGTGCATCTCTGCGGAGAAGCTCCTGGAGTCCCAATGGAGGCTCTCGTAGGATATGTAGACCCGGACGTAATATGACTACAAGATTGGCCAAGCTGTCGACGTACTGGTTCCCTTCCCGGAAGACATGCTGAAGTTGAATCTCCCAAGCCCGGCATAAGAGCCCTTGGATTCCTATCACTAAAAAAGTATCCTCAGTTAGCATTGTGTGTGAGGCAGAGAGAATATTAATGACCTCTAGTGAGTCCACTTCAACCACAATCAGTCGATAACCCAGATCCGAGGTCAACATAAGTCTTGAGAAAACACCCCAAAGCTCCGCAGATAAGGGCGAACCCTTTTCGAGGTTTTGTTGGAACCCCCCACACCAGTTCCCATGGCAATCTCTAATTAAACCTCCAGTGGATATCTTTGTGGACCCTTGCTTTACTGCTCCGTCAGAATTGACTTTAACCCAGCCCTCCGAAGGTTTAGTCCAGCCCACAAAGGTACCCACGGGTATGCCCTGTGCCGGAAACACGCAATTTTCCATCGCTCTTGCTCTTGCAATCCAACCAACGTAATCCATTATGATTCTGGTCCTATCTTCTGGCCATTCAAGTCCAGGATCAAAAAGGCTGTTGTTCTGTCACTTCCATAGGAACCAACAAGCGACACCATGGATTGTGGCCCACGCTTCCTGCTGCACCTGAGACTGCTTTGTGAGGTTAGACTGCAGCCACGTCTCGTCGTCTTGTTGG
>JANKOD010000006.1:10933952-10954262 GCA_026284645.1 Erythroxylum acuminatum | reverse complement strand
AAAGGTTTTGCTTATTTATTTGTTATAAACTGTTACCCACGGGCTGTAAAGCTCACCCCCCTTCATTCCCATCCACAGGTGATGAGAAGAAGATCGGGTAAAGGAAAGTAAAGGTTTTTGTTTGGTTATGCATATGTTTGAGCATTTTGGAGTTTTGTATCTTTTGTATTCGGAATTTGAAATTGATGTTGTAATATGGCTCGGAATGCCATTAAAGTTTGTGAACATTTATCTTATGATGTAATGAATTATGGATTGGTGTAGGGAATTAGAATGTGAAATTGTGTATGTGAGCTAGTATATGGGATTGAGATATGGATTCGTGTATAGAAGTGAAATATGAATGTGTTTGGTTGTGTTTGTTTATGATATGGATTCCGGACAGGAGGTCCGATGAATTGTGATGTTGAGCTGAAATATTGAAGTGCCTATTGTGTATGAATTGTGTATTTATGGATATGTGTATTAAGTGTCCATTGGCAAAAAGAAAAGAATAATAAGATTTTGATTAAATTGATGAGTTACGATTGATGTGGAAGAGTTAAGTGTTTTGAGGGATGGATGATTTTCCAATTGAAAAAGTGTATTTGTTTTGAATAAAGATGGATTAAATGAAGAAAGAAAAAAAAGTTTATACCGATTTGGATTAGTTTTAGACCGAGGGTGTCGTATGGTTTCCAACGCGATGTTTTTCTTTCGTTTTCGTTCACGGATGTCAGAATTTGCCCTTAAGTTTGATTGAATCGTTTTGGTTCCTTCGATTCCTCGTCCGTTCTTTTGTTATTCGATTTCGCTTTTGATTGTGTTTCCGCTTTATGACTTCCGATTAGATTTGTGTTTCGTTTTGCTTTAAGCCCTCCATTTTCGCTTTGGGCTTCTGCTTTTCGTTTGCTTCCGCTTTTGATTTTCGCTTCCGCTTATCGATTTTCGTTTCACATTTTGTTTTTGTTTCGGGCCTTCGCCTTTCGATTCGGTTTTCATTGCTTTTGGCCCTCATTCGATTTGTGATCCTTTCTTTCGGATTTAGATTTCCTTCATTTGCTTCTGCACGAGCTCCGATTTGATTTTCTTCGAATTTCGCTTTCGCCCTTTTTGTTTTTCGATTTTTGATTCCGAGGTTGGATTCCAGAAACGGGGCCCAACAATGAATATATTATGTAGACTGAGTTGTAAACACTCTAGGTTGACATTGTAAAATATGGATAATGGTTAATGCTATATTGTGAATTATAGTTTGAGAAATGAAATGATGAAAATTTTGGTTTTTAGACAATGTGTTATTTATGGTTTTACTTACAATGCCATGTGATATAGTAACCGTGAAATGGTTAACACACCATTTCTATCGGGCATGTGCATATGTGTCCAAAAGGTGCTTGTGCATGTGTCAGATGGGAGTGGGGTGTTATAGTGAAGGACTAGTTTATAACTGTTAGACTACTTATTAATTGGTAGCTTCATTCATCTTTTAACGGTAAAACAAGTGTAATATTTCATTGTTATAACATAATTTGACGATGATGACACCTCCTATATGTGTAATCTCTAGCGTCAATTATCATGTATTAAGAAAGTTGGTGGTTCCTTTGAATTTTATTTTTGGACAACTTGAAAATCCAAAAGGATATAGTTTAGCACAAATTATGAATTAGTTGCAGAAGCTATAAGTTTTATCACAAATACGAAAACAAAAAAATCAAATACGAAATAAACAAATCAATACCTAAGATTTAGTAACGCAATTTAGCACACCTTGCCTACATCTGTGGGGGCCCTCACCCAGCTTAAACATCTTTCACTTGTGATATAACAATATTTTTACTCTAAGGCATTACTCTTGACATTGGCTCTTGTCCTCACAACCCGTGACGTATTTTACTTCCAATAACATGACCACCTCGTGCTAACCTCAACAGAGAATTTTCTCAACAATGTTCGATAATAAAGAGAAGAATTAAACAACTCAAGTAATTTAAACAATAAGGACATAAACAAAGACACTTGAGTTAAGAAAACAACTCCCCTAACAATGCAATTTCATCAATGAAAGAATGGGAAGTTATCCACCAAAAATTCTGTTGTGAACCTTTGATAATGTCACTAAGTTATCCCACACACAGCAACCATGAAAACTCAATAAAACAACAAACGTTTCATCACCGGAATGTTATAAACATAAGAGCTGCAACAACTCCGTCACTTTTGGAAATTCTTCACACAAAACACAATATTTAACAGCCCAACAAAGTCACACATCCTTTAGAGAAAACCTAGCAACAAATTTGGACAGAATCACCAGCTAAATAAACATTTCTTCACCAAAAAGTTACAACCAATGGAGCTGCAACACCCACGACAACTCCTGGAATTTTTCACACAAAACCAATTACAAAAGATAGCCTAGAAAATCACTAATGATGGACAGAAAATGCAGCTACTCAAGATCACTCAAAATCCCCAAAAATCTAGTTGCCAAGTCACCATGTCCCTATCAATTTTTCCCACACAAATAAGCAACAAAACAACCCCCAATAGATCACATAATAGGTAGATAAAACATAGTTATCCAATGTATATAATGTAATAAAATAAAAAAATGTTTCATCACTGAAATGGTACAAACAATAGGCTGTAAAAACCCACGAAAACTGTTGGAGATTTTCAACCAAAAACAATGACTAGACAACCAAAAAAAATCACACCCATTAGAGAAAAATGCAGCTGCCCAACATAGATGAAATCCTAACAAAAATCTAGTTGAATGCATAACCAGTATTCTGCTCTTTTTTCCTATTTAAAAATTGATAGAACAACTATCTAAAAATCAACACGTTTGCATATAAAATATGGAAACATAAATTTACCCAAAAATCACCAAACTTGTAGCTGCTAACGATAGCATAAATTATCGAAATTATAGCTACCATAGATAAGAACAATCATCGAAATAGGCTACCAAAGATAGCTCCAAAATCACCAAAAAATTTGCACATTATCTTCTTTATGATATTATGATATTATCCCAAATAAATCCTATCGTCACTAGGATTTTGTCTTTCATTTAATTTTATCTTTAAGAATCCCAACTAAGGTAAACTTTCAAATATCCAACTATGTCCAATTACAAATAGTGCTTAAAATTAATTTACAAGATATCATAAAATATATCTTAACACAACTTATAAGATTTATGATAAGAGATTGATTTCTGGTGATCGACCCAATGACATGTGATAATGATATCTAATAGTACAATAATATGTTTCAAGAAGAGCAAGTTTGTATTTTTCTTGATGGCTTTGGTGATAAACTCAATAAGATTCATGGTGACATTCTTTAGATGAATTCATTAAAGGTGTGTGTTGTTGTATGCACCTAAAAATAATATCTTACTCTCAAAAACTATATAATGGTGGAAGCAATGTTTTATTCTATAAAGAGCACCTTGCCTTGTTTTGCACTTTACAAATAAGAATAAATAAAGGAATTTTTTATTGTGATAAAGCAATGACAAAAACTTAATCAAGAAATACTACAAACTAAAATATAAAGGAATTACTAGGAAACAAACCTTTGGTCTAGTCCACATTTATATTGAAAATCACATATTGATTACCAATATAAAATAAATAAATTTATAATTTTAATATTCATTGTTAGAATCAATTCTTATCTCTTCTTAACAAAAAAAAACAATAAGTACTCAATATACACATCAAACAATAAAATAAATAAAATCTCATATTTTAATTCATACCAATGATCAATTTCCTTTAATCAAGTGTAGAAAATCAACCATGTAAGGCTATATATGAGACAAGGAATAAGAAAAGTGAACTTGGATGTTTCCCTAAACTCTAAAAAACTTAAGATGAGGAACTAATAAAAAGTTAGGGTTTGGCCTCTTTAAATAGGGAAATCCTTGTATGAAATCCATGCGAGGCACGATTTAGGACACCATGTGTCCCATGCTATAGATCTATATGATTTTAGCTAGGGATCCAACTTTGACATGCCCATTTCTAATGCCATAGATTGCTTTGTCTAACTATCTTCTAGGTTAAAAGATAACTATTTCTTAGACTGTAGATCTTCTTTTAACTTTTTCAAATTAGACAAGGGCTTAAACAAACCTGTACCTGAGACTATAGATCTTCCTAGAATTTTTTGAAAATAAATAGTAGTTCAGACAAACTTGTGCCTTATACCATATTTCTTCTTAGATCTCTTTTTACCACATGACCTACCACCAACTTATATGATAAGTTAAGTCTTCATCCCCAATAGTGTTTGTGTGTGGCTTTGTCTTTAAGTTTATTTTTGATTTTTTTTCAACTAATAGCTCCAAAAAAATTAAAATATGAAAATTTTAGAGCTATTTATAAGCTTTCTTTAGCATCTTGAATCATCTCAATCAAAATTTTATTGAGAGATTTATGCCAATTTGTGAAGAAGTGTCCAAATTGTCTAAAATTTTTCAAACGAATTCATTTTGCACTTAAAACCTTTAATTACATCCCAAATCAAAATATAAGAATAATGAGTAAATGTAAGCATAAATTAGGTATAAAAGAGTAAACTAAAAGGGGGAATATGACAATTTTCATTCTTTTAAGTAGGTGTATGCTCACATCTATCAAGAAGTAGTGCAAAAATAATTTATGATGGTTAACACCCTGAAGGCTTTGTTAGGTGCAATCTTAGCTTTAAAAGAATTGTGCATAGAAAATTTGCCTCTTTTCCCACCGGTTCCACTACCTTTGATAATGGAGGTAAATCCAACTCGACTAACAAATGAAAGCAATTTAATAGGCTAAAGTGTTCTAAAGAAACTCGAGACACATGTTTCAAACTATATGGATATCCTGATAAGTGGCATGACTCTAAACCAAAAAAATGTCGTGAGGTTTCAAACATCAGTGGTTGGATTAGCAAGGTGCTAGTGGCTATAACTAAATCACATCTCTCTCCCTACCAAAGTTTTTTTTTCATAAAATTTCACACTTTATCATATTTGTATTACAAATTCCTATTAGGTTATTTCTATAATTTTTGGGGTTGACATTATAATGTCATCAACTATTATCTAATACTCTCCTTATCCCATCTCTCTTGCATTAATTGTTATCTTTTTTTTTTAAGTTACAACCCCTAAATTGTACTATTTATTTTATCCACTTTTTGTTGGCTTCTTTAGGATATTCTCACAAAGGATCTCATTAGGTGTGGTATTGATAGATGAGGCCTTATACTACATTGATGATTTCAACATGCATAGAGCACCTTCCATGTGTTATCTAAAAGACACCACCAAACATCATAGTTGGCTCTGACATCGTCAGTTAGGTCTTATCGATTGAGTTGAAATAAACGTAGCATTCCTTTTTCTTTAATTCACACCAATGTATGGAGTATTTTCCTATTATATACTATATTTAGGACATGTTTGTTTGTGATATTTCTTAATGATTGAACTCTACTAAAACATAATGTCCTTGTTTCCTTTTATTCCTTTTATTCTGTTATAAAAAAAATAGTTCTTTGCTAAGATTCAGAACTAAGATCAAATAATAATGGCAAATTTGTGAATCAAAGATTTCTTGACTACTTTATCTTTTTATTCAAAACTATATGTCCCTAAACCCCTCAATAGAATGGGATTACTAAAAAGAAAAATAATCATGTGCTAGAAATTAATTGAACTATATTAATTAGTGCTCATGTTCCTAACCAATATTAGGCAATGTTGTCACAACTACAATAAATCTACTCAATAGGATGCCCTTCAAGGTTATGAAATTTCACACTTTGCTTCATGCTCTCTTAATGTATACCACACTACCATCTGTCTTGACAATTGATTGAACCCAAGTTTCCTATATAATTTAGTGACATTTTCATTGTTTTTGTTATACTTTTCGGCTCTTTTTGTTAGATATTGTGCTTAATTTGACCTAAGAGTGCTTGTTTTGAATTAATGTAATTTGAGGTTAAATTTTCAAAATTAATTAGCAATTACAGTCACATGATTTATAGGGAAATTGATATTACAAATTATTACTTTTCATTGCAGGACACTCAAGAAGAGTATAGCCAAAAGTTGTAACAAAGAAATTGAAGTCACAGGATTAAGCAAACCTTCAGGAAAAGTTCGCTGTGGCGAAAACATTAAAGTTCGCCGTAACGAGGATAATCTTTTCGCCGTCGCGAACATTTGAATCATTGCAAACCTGAACCATTTTCGAAAATTTTACATACCGTATAACCCGGTCCATAACCCGTTTTTGAAAAGAAAACCTATTTTTGGGATAAGTAAGAAGAGCAGGTGACAGGGGGGAGCAGACTCAACACATATTCCACTACCTTAACACCCACGGTTCCCTTTGGGGTTCCCTGGGGGGGACATCTCTCCTATGATTTCTCTTCCATTTTTCACCGCCAACATCCACCATGGTTAGCTCGGGTTCATTCCTAGTTGTGAAGTTTCCAGTTGCAATATGTGGTTAGGCGATTTCCTTCCTCTTGAAGATGTAGCGATGGTTAGAGTTCAATAGGCTTCACAGGGGAGTAGCTTAATCCATATTTAGCTGTGATTTATGAATTCCTAGGTTTAGGATTCGTAATTTGTAGTTAAACATACTTGATTATAGTTTAATCAAGTGTTGGATATTCAATGTGGTTTGGATTTGTTGATGTAGAACTTTGAGCTTAAATATATGAAGTCTCATATATGTCTATTTGTGATCTTGTTGATTCTCTTTTATCTGCATAGTTGTGTTTGATATTGAGTTGATTTTAGATTCCAAAGTGACTTTTTGCATTGACTTATCCACTACACACACTAAAAGCATTTAATGAGGTCTTGAGAAATGGAGTTCATTGATTAAGACCTTAGATTTAAAGAGTTCTTTAAGGTTTCCCATTTGAAATTTAGTGATTTCCACTCCTATCAAAAAGTGATTTCGAACTATGATAGCCAAAGCTCATTTTCAAGAGGATACTATCACCATTTGATTATTGTTTTTATTTTTCCGATTTATATTCCCAAAATAAAAAAAAAATACTTTTTACACATTTTTCTTACAATTCATTAAATTTTGTTAAGATTTTTAAAAATCAAAACCCCCTCCTTACTAATTTAGCTTGCATTTCATGACATATAGGCTAGCTTAAATCCATTCCATTAGGTTCTGATTAAGTGAAACGACCCGAGGTTACAACCTATATTGCAATCCTTGGATTATATTTTTGATTTGACCTCCGAGGTAAGAACAGAAAGGATCGAATCAACAATTCCTTTAAAAAAATTTGTTATGTTACCTTTGTTAACCTCCATAAAAATAAAAGATTAAAACTTGACCTATATGTAATAAGTTTTATTTTTTTAGGGTATTTCTTACAATAGAATAATGTTACTATAAATGTCACATTCTTAGAATCTATAACATTCTTCCCTCTAACAAATTTCTATTCTCATTTTCAAGGGGAGATCTGGAATAAAGAGCCAAATGCAATAACCTTGGAATAAGTAACGAGCCATAAGAACCTAAAGCACCAAATATGACTCTAGAAATATCTTTAAAGGATGTTGTTGAAATTATTTCCTCTCCTTTTCTACTAATTGATGACCCACCTCTTAAGAATGTTGTTGAGGTAAGCACTCCTACAACCTCATAAAATCTTTAAAATATCGATATTTTGTTGGTTGTAACTTAAGTTTTAGGTATAACGGCGGCAAGCCACCAAATAAATATTCTCCTAAGATTAAGAAACAAAGCATGAAGTATCATATTGTCAATTATACGTCTAAACAATAGCTACCTAAGACCCTTAAAACCTTTTTATATGAACTGTCCTCTGTTCACTCTCCTACCTATTTTGAGGAAGCAATCACCAACCTTATGTGTGTCTAAGTTATAAATGACAAAATAAAGGCCTTAATAAATAATGAGACATAGACTCTGCTTCTACTAACTAAAGGGATGAAAATGGTGTGGAGTAGATGGGGAATTTTTTTTTGCCATCAAGAACAAGGTAGATGAATCAATTAATTGTTACAAGGAAAGGTTAGCAGAAAAATGTTACAAGCGAATATATAATGTAAACTATCAAGAGACCTTTCATTAATGAATAAGTTAGACACTACAAGTTTGCTCTTATCCCTTATAAGAAACCTTGACTGGACATTTCAATTTCAAGAAATCTTGAATGGCTATTTCACCAATTTGTTATGAAGAATGGCTTCCTTATGGAGAATTAAGGAGGAAGTCTATATGGATATCCTACCAGTAACTTCAAGAAACATAACTATGTGCAAGTTACAACAAGCAATATATGGATTAAAGTAATCACCTACAGCATGATTTTGGTGATTCAGCTCTATAATGAAGAATTATGGATTCCGAAAAGTAATTTAGATCATAGATCATACATTAATCTTGAAACATCGGTAGGATAAGATAATATCCTTAATAGTTTATGTAGATGACATGATTACTACCAGAAGATAGCTCAAAAGAAATATTAAGGATTAAATAACAATTAGATAAGAAATTTGAGTTGAAGAATCTAGCAGGACTAGGATATTTACTAGGAATTAAAGTTATGCGGTGAAAGGAAGGCATCTTTCTTTCTTAAAGAAAATACACCCTAAACTTATTCTCGTAGGTGGGAATACTAAAATGCAAGCTTGATAACACAACATCTTTTAAAACTACAAACTTGTAAAATATCCTAACCAAGTGTTGATATGTATTTTTTGAGAAATACTATAGATTACTAGGCAAATACACCTTTGATTCTCATAGTAGAGTCTAGTAAGCATAAGTGTCATTTCCATTAGTATTACAAGTACTAGTAGTAATTGTCTTTCTATCATCTAATATAGTAAAACGAATAATTGATTTGAAAGGAATGATTAACTAAATTAAAAAAATAATGTAAAATAAATAAATAAATAAATAAGAATGAAGTAAACCAATTGATAAATAAATCCCCTAGAACCTTTCTATGCTTAGAATTATTTTGATGAAATTATTAACTCTAGATTCTTAGATCGATAGATATTTTAAATTTATAATCATATTATTTTCTCAAGAAATACAGCTCTTATCTTTAACTTGATTGGTTGAAATTTCTTTTTAATCAAAATGCCTAAAAATTAATTAATGTTTTCTATAAATTTTGTTGTTAGATAACTCTAGCTCAGAAGATTTATTTAATCTTATCTTTAGGTTTCCATACAATTCTTTTTTTATTTATGTAATGATCTATTCATACATATGATTTGGAAATCCTCATATACGAAATCTGAAACTGAATCACAGTGCAGCAAAATTCTAAATTAATAATAGGAAATAATCACCAATAATTCATAAGAAAACTTGGATCTTTCAATAAAACAAAGAATCAATCCAGACATTAGTTCTAAAGTTCATTCCATCTAGACATATCCTTATTTAGTTTATACTAAGATAACGAAAACCAATAACAACCAAGAAAAACATAAAAGAAAAGAACTCATTCTTATGGATCTTAAAATTTGAAAGTCCTTCATTTAAATCTAGATGGGAATCCTTTCTTTTGCTCTAAAGGTTCTCCTTTCTTGTCTCAAAATGTTCTAATTTGTGTTTCTACTAATATGCAATCATCTAATTTTAAAATTTGTCTTTCATTTTTATGAATAAAAATTTTGAAATTCCACGACTTGTGTTCCTTAATAGCTCCAAAAAAAACCCTCTTTTTTTAAATAAAAATCATTGTCAAAGTAAATCTCCAACATAAATCTGTGTTGGACCTAATGTTATAAATACTATATATGTATTGAAGCCAAATTTGGTTTAGGTATGGTATGGTATTAGTATCGATCAATATTGGGTAATGCTTTTGCTAATTTTTTAAATTACAAAATAGTTCCTAAATTTTTTAAAATTAAAAAATAGTCACTCAATATATTGTGCTATATAATTTTTAATTTTACATTAACCCTATCTTCAAAAATCGCAATAATATAAATTTAAAATAATTCCTATCTTTTTATTTATATTAATATTACTTTTAACATATTTCACGCGTAAACAATAACCACAATTAATGTAAAATTCATAAAACTAATATATTGGAATTGGTAAATGTTATTACCATATTCATAACATGTTATAAGCTATGATTATAATACTATGTCCAAATACATTCTTTACTAATATAAAGTAAACAATTTGAATGTGATCATGTTAAAAAGTTAAATGAATATTTGTAAAAGAAACATGAAAAAATTATCCCGGAGCACATTAAAAGAATACATCAATTTCTTGTATTTACATTTTTCTTTGGAATACACAATTGCACGTAGTTATAATCTACATGGAAGCAAATAATGTATTATAATTTATTCTAAGATGATCTCAAATAATCAAATTTCAACTATAATGTATTCTAGAATGATAAAATCATCTCAAATCTTAATTAATAATTTATTTTAAAATGATAAAAAAAGTATCTAAAATTTCTACCGACAATGTTTTTTTTCCATAATCATAAAAATTGTTTCAAATTCAAATTCAAAATCCAAGCCGTAATTTAAAGTCTAAATTTGTTGTTGCAACTAAAGACTACTAATTTAAGCATGATGAGAAAGTCAACTAAATTAATTACTAAAGCCGTAACTTAAGACTAAAAGACAAAGAAAAAGACCACATTAATTCCCCTGTTCAGCTCAGTGGAAGCCAACCCAAAATAAAACAAAGAGCCCATAACTCAAATGAGCGGAAACACCAAATAGTTCACGTGAAAGAAAATTAAGGGGAAGAGATCCTTATTGGGGGACTGAAATCTCTTCAAAAATGAAAGACAATCGGTACAGCTGAGAGATGCTATCCGTGGCCAGAGTAAATCCAGAAATTTGTGGTTAGAGGAGATCTTCATCGGGCTATTTAAACTAAGAAGAGCAACCTCTAAACCCCCGAGGCAAAAATATTGGTGTATTACACAAAATGGCGTCCCAACCAAAGCGGCGTTCCTCTAAGCAGCAGTCAAACTCCTCCATCGTCACCAAGTTCACTAACTCCGACATCGTCTCCAAGGGCAAGCAAGCAGCCGGCGACGCCGCCTTCGTCACCAAGAAGCTCCTCCGCAGCACCGGCAAGGCCGCCTGGATCGCCGGCACAACCTTCTTGATTCTCGTCGTCCCTTTGATCATCGAGATGGATCGCGAGCAGCAGTTTAATGACCTCGAGCTCCAACAGCAGAGCCTTCTGGGAGCCCCGCCCGTCGCACCGACGCAGTAGGGTTGGACTCGATCTGGCTCTTGCGATTTAGGATTCGGGTTTTGGACCTGCTGTTATTGTTGTAATGATGCTACCCTCTCTTAATTTTGTATTTCCCTCATAAACTTCATGATTTTGCTTTTATTTAGGGTTTTGTTCTAATTAATTTGGGTTAATGGTGTTTGCTTGGCTTCGTGAAAAAAAAAAACTAAGAAGAGCAACAAAAAAATTTAGTAAGCAATGTATGCAAAAGGCGCAGACGTTGAGAGTTCCCGAGGACCCTCACTGTTCGTGAAGAGCTATTAAGCAACGGGGTTAGCACAAGGAGGCGTGGGAGTGTTAGACGGGATATAGCAGTGTCCGAAATTAGCAAAGTCTAAGATGGTTGAATGAGTCTCTTACCCCTAAACCTCTTTGTTCTAGATTCCTATGCTTCAACTACTTTAAAATGTTTAATTTCAGTTTGGGAATACAAGTTTGATTGTTTGAGACAATTCTTTCAATTATATCTTTCATTACCGAGTGAGTTTGGCATTCAGCAATGTATAAATTCCTTGATTCCTTATTTATGTCTTCATATGATTGGAGACATCCTTGCATATTTGAATGTGAGTCACCGCTGTCTTCGAGTCATTAGTCCATAATTGCTAGTGAATTGATGAAATTAGTAGCAACTAGCAACTATTTGGGATTTTGGTCAATCAAATGGCTGAGCCTAATTGGGGAATTGCCTGATCTGGAAATTATTTGTTCTTAGGATGAATGTCCAAGGGCTAATGATGTCTGTTAGTGAATAACGTGTTTATGAGTCTAGGATTGAGCTGGTTCGATTTTAGCTAGTCAAGGGAGATAGGTAGAAGATAAATGGTGAGTTTTGTACAATTAGCCTGATAAGTAACTGGGATTGTCGAAATATATGAATAGAAATCAACACACTGCCTGTTCATTTTTAGATATTAGAGTAGATTAGATTAGATTAGATATAGGTGTTGTTTTGTTAATATCTAGATTAATTTAGTTCAATTTAAAGATCATCTTTACCCCTTATTGAATTGGAGTAACTCTTTTCCGTGGTGGTTAGCTGAACTGTAGGTGCTGGATGAATGATAATCGATTTTGCATTCTTGACTTCCGATTTTGAGTTGAGTTTGAACCATTAGTCAACGAGTTACTTCATTTGTTTATGTAAACTTGTGGAGTAAATTTTCTTAGATAAAATAAAGTAAATCAGGATAAAGTACCCAGAACCAAGTTGAAATTTGATTTCATGCACTGATCTAAGATTTTATTTGTTCTGTCAGCTCCGTATCTCCATTAAATACATTGCATTTACTTGTTAATCTTTGTTTAACTTCAATAATAGTATAGATTGATAATTAAGTAAAGTAACAAGGCATGAAATGAGCTTCACACCCAAAAATACAAACCAACATTTGATGGAAAGATCTGAACTTCAATTGGCCAGGTTAAGTTTCTTAAGGAAATTAGATGTTTCTTAAGTAAATTAGATGTTTAAGTGCTCACAGAATCACCCGAAGTCAGTTTTATAAGCTAAAAAAATCTCTACACTCTGAGTTGAAGCTGTGTAGGACTATCACTGACTTTGCCTATGACATGATTTATCTTCAGGATTACTTACGCTGTGAACCATTTAATGATATTGGAATGCGTTTAGGAAGCAATTTAAAAGCTGAAATTCCTGCTTAATTTGACTATTGTAACTGCTGAGTTAAACCTAAAAGCTGCAATTTTCAACTTTCGTTGTTCGATGATTATTCTAAGTAGATGTGTAAGCTATAACCTAATTTACTAGCATTTGAATCATCAAACAATAAGTATGTGGCTGAATAAATGAGATCATGGTTTTTGGCCTAAATAAACTCTAGAATACGCAAGAGAGCTGAATTATGCATAATTGGTTGCTAGTTTTATATTTGCAGGCCTTTTTTTTTTCCATTGTTTGAGTTCTGATTTGCTCTGTCACTTGCTAACATCTACATGCATCTAAGTGAAGATTTAAACTTGCGTTTTATAGGTAACAAAGCTAGAGACGCACTTTTAAGGATGATTTCACATTTGCTGCAAAACTCTTTTTCCAGGAAATTCAGATTTGTGAAAAGAATATATTTTGTTTTTATCAACTCATCTAAAATTGCAAAACAACTTGGGCTATGTCTAAATAGATGCGGGGAGGTGATTAGAAGGTAATTGGGTCATTAGAGAGGAGTGAAACTAAAAATTGAGATTGAAATTCCAAACCTACAAAAATTGACGTTGCCATGGAAATTCCAGCATTATATCTTGGAGAAAATAAATGTTGAAGTAAATAAATTGTTAGATCCTACAAAATGGGTCATAAGCTGGTTTCTTCGAGTTTTAGTGCTTCAAGGTTATTTTCCAAGGCTAAAAAGACAGAACACATAAATCTGAATTTGTCAGTGTATCCATCTACCTTGGTGTGCAATCAGGTTAAGTTTCTATCTTAAATATGTTAGAATTGTTAGGTTTTCCACACATTAAGCATAAAGATCAATTAATGAATTAATTTGCAACAAAATGAAGTTCAAAATCTTGTTTTGTAAACTTGAATTTAAAACTAGATAGATCAATTATTTGTTCCTGATTGTTAAAAGGTTGCCCTAATTTAATATTACAATTTGAGTCTTGATAATTTATATAATGTTTTTAGTAAGAATATGCTACATTCGATTGAATTTCAGTTTATCACAAATAAACTTTTGTATTTAATGTAACTTTTCTTGTGGTATAAATCCTTATTTTTACTATACTAAATTTGGTTAATAACTTTACTACTTAAATAAGGTTTTAATTTGCATACATCAAACGAAATTTATCAATAAATTTATTAATTTTTTTAACAAGCATGGTTGACTTGGTTGAAACTTCATCTCAATCATTTTATATAAAGGTAAATACCTTGTTATGAATAACTTTGATTACTCAATTAGGTCATAATAACTTTGATTACTCAATTAGGTCATAATTTTAACTAACTACTACCACCTTTCATAACTTTAACCAATCAATTGGATGAAAGCCATTAGAGTAGAATTTATTTATGCTCACTATAGGATGAGATCCTCTTAAGAATAAATGTTAGAAATATATAGATGGAGATCAATAGGGTTGTGCTAAATGAAAATATGTGCACAAAAAACTGGTGGTTCCTAACTGCTAATTGTAGCTTCAGCAATACATCATGCATAAAATTGTTTCAGAAAAACCTCATATGTGTTTCATGGTATAAGTTGGTTTGGTGTAAATATAATCTTTCTATAGCTACTACAACATTATGGAGAGCTGAATGTATAGATTACCCACCACTGACAAATTAAACAAGTTTAACTACTTGACAAACTGGCCTCTGCAGAAATCAATTGTAGAGCAACTCACATCTAATCTTCGAATGGAGCTAGAAATATGGAAACTTGTTCTTCATAAATGTGCCATCAGCAATCCTCCAAAGCAATACGTACATATTAAGAGAGATTTCAAATGGTGTTATTATATCACCTTATTTTATCTAGACCTATATATTTGGAATGAAAGAAATAGGCGCATTTTCTGCAACAAGGAAAGAAGCTATGAGAAATTCACTAAAGAGCTAGTAAATTCCATTAGACTTCATATAAACACCTTTTATGACAAGATATCTTTAGATTCAAACTGTGTTGACATATGGAGCAATTGTTAGTAGTGTCTTTGTAAAATTTTGGAATGCTTAAGTAGCTTGGAAGACTACTTTGTTTATAAAATCTCATCTTGAGAGTACTTGTAAAGTTAAAAAAAAAACAGGTAGCAACTTGAATATGCGTCCACGCCAAAATTAGATCTCTATTTGTTAATATGTTTATAAATAAGTTGTTATTTTAGTAATAGTAATGGTAAAGTTTGTTAATGCTTTGTAATTAAAATTTTAATTTTTTCAAAGAATTAAAATAATCGTCATTAATAATAAAATTTGTAGTATAAAGTACAAAGTACAAAGTACAAAATAACTAAGACTATGTCAACTTAGGGGAGTTGAGCCACTATTGAAACACTAAAAAAACAAATGGTTTAAGAAACTATCATTTCACTTAGTGATTTCCTAGCTTTTACATATCTAAAGGTTCAGATATATTTCCACATTTATATTCCAATTATCAACCATTCTTGTACTGCATTTTCTAGTTTCCCAGTTGTTGAATATTATTTCTTTTATCCATAACTCCGTCTCCTTCAATACCTATTCTTCGACTTTTATGTAGGCTTTAAAATACCTTCCATTCCTTTCACTCCAAAAGTTGTACATCCCATAGCTATTATTAGGGCTATTTTGTCCTTTTCGGTTTTGATTCTGTCTTTCAACATGAAGTTTAGTACTTCCAAATGGTTCGTCTTATAATTATTAATTAGACATCTCTATATTATGCCTTCCCAAACTTTCTTAGAGATCTTAGATTCGAAGAACATATGGTTCTTAGTTTCTAGATGCTCTAAGAAACATCTATTCACCATATTACTATAATATAGCCTATTCGTCATTTTTATCTTTTTCTTTACCACTTTTGATAGAAAAAGGTAACTTTTGGTGGCAAATTATTTTTCTAGATCACCCTTGATGCTTTTATTTTGTTCCCCTTTATTCTTAATAACTCTTTACAAGAGTCATTTATTGAATACACCCAAGGGGTGTTTAAGCTAAATATAGTGATCCATTTTTTCAAGAGCAGGTCTACACCTTGGGTAATACATGGTCAATTTCGGTGGGAATATTATGCCATTGGTCGACATTTTAACCTTAGATTTGATAGGGTCTTTATAATTAAAGCCATAATTTGAGAGTTAATCAACAGACCCTTGCCATTCCAATTGTTGAAATAATAAAATGAGGCCAATTCCATATTTCCTACTTTGCACTTAATGCTACCATCTATATCTCTTGTTAATATGAACAGATATGTCATGAAATATGAATTAGAAGGCCTAGTTTTATATTCACAAACACTTTTAGGATATAAGAGTGTACCCACTTGTCCTATTTGGATTTTTTATTCACATTAGTCTCTATAGCCTTTTCGCCATAAAAACCTTGTTATAGAAGTCAATTGGATTAATACCAAAACCAAATTCCTCTCTTGGTTTAAATAACTCATTCTAGGCCACTTTAGCACTATATTTCCTACCTTGAGCACCAATGCATAAAAATCTCTCCATTACTCTTTCAATAGTCTTTTTAAGTTCCGTGGCAAGGAATAGGTGTGAGGTTCAATAAACATGCAAGGAGTTCAAAACATACTTAATCAGCATTGCCCTCCTAGCGTAAGATAGTCCAATTTTCCATCCTTTTCTAAACTTTTTTAGCAATAGGATACAATCCTTATAAAGCAACTTCCTTATTGATATTATCAGTCTAAGGTAAGTCATTAGAGCCTATTTAACCTTTATTCCAGTAATACTCAACAACTAACTAGCTCTCTATTAAATATTAATAGATATAAACATCTGACTTTTATGGAAGTTAATCTTCAAACCAGGCAATGCCTTGAAGGTATGGAGAGAAGACATTAGATTGCTACTGATTGGTCATGTGCTTTGGATAGAATAAGAAGATCGTCAGTAAATGATAGGTAAAACAACTCTAATTTCTTACGTTTTCCATGATATTTAAAGCTATAGTCCATGGCAATATTGTTCTTATTAACCTTATGAAGGCCTCCATGCATAAGATGAATAAGTAAGGAAATAATTGATCCCCTTGTCAAAGCCTCTTACCACCTTTGGAGATTAAAATCAGTTCCCCATTCACTAACACACTGAAGGATGTAGTTTCATTGCACATTTTGATCCAATTCCTAAAAACTCTTGGGAATTCAAAGGCCTCTAAGAGATTGTTAGCTAATGGAATCAGAAGCCTTATAGAAATGCACTTTTATTGTATAATTCTTAGTGGGATTCTTCTTTGCATATCCTTTAAGTAGCTCCTAAGCAATCAACACATTGTCACCTATGAACCTATTCTCTAGGAAAGCTCCTTATGAGTCATATAGACTTTAGTAACAAATTTAACTTGATTGTCAGTAATTTAGAAATGATCATATAGAGGAAATAACAATATAAAATTGATCTAAACTTATTAAGAAAATTCAGATTTAGGGTTTTGGGAACTAAATACATAAAAATCTTGTTTATTTCCTTAAGAAGAACACCTTAGTCAAAACACTCTAGGACAACATTAGTTTCCATATCTCTGATTAAAGGCCAAGCCTTTTAATAAAAGCATCTATTAAGACCATCTAGAGTCTAGGCTTTCTCTGGATTCGTCTCAAACACCACTTCCTCAACATCCCTCTCATTAAAGGGTTTGCATAGCAGTTATAATTCATCTGCCAGAAATTTTGTTAATGCTGAAAGACTTAAGTATTTGAATAATGGAACTTATAGAATAACCATTCCTTAAGGAATTCTTGAAATATTCAAATGTTTCTTTCTTTAACTCCTCATTAGTTATAGCTACATCCTCACTCCCTCTCCCTAATGAGTATATACAATTGATTTGTTTTGTAATTGATAGACTTGTCGAAATATTTAGTGTTTTTATCACCCTTTTTGATCCCCAAATACCCTAGCTTTCAGCTTTATCATCAAACTATAATTCCCTGCTACTTTTTTATAAGAGAGCAAAACCTCTTTCTCCTTAATTAGCTATGCAGGGACACTAGGATTTTTATAAACTTCTTCTTAAACCTCTTTTAGATGGTTTTTGGTGTTAAATATCTCCTTATAAGTTTCTGCCTTGCTTGAATTACTTAGTTTTTTAATTCCTCTTTAATGAATTTCAATTTCATGACACACGTATAAGCTAAGTAACCCTAGACTTACTTTGATAAGCTCCTCTAAATTGCCTCCACGAATCCATCAACCTTGGCTAGGAAATTGTTAAACCTGAATGGAAATACCTTGTACCTTTGTAACATATGTTTTAAATTAACACAAGAGAATGATTTGACATCATAAGGCTTAATAAGTTGGCATAGCTCTACATGAAAATTGTCATCCATTCTTCATCACCATAGCCCGATTGAGGAATATTAAGAATATCAAAGACATAGAGAGGTAACTAAAACTTTAAAAATGGAAGGTGAATGATGGAATGAAATGGATGGAAGCAATCAAAAACTAGGCAAGTCATACCTGAAGGCTCCTAAAGCTCTCTTAGAGAAAAGATGGAGAAAGTTAAAGAGATAAATGGGTGAAGTTCTACTAACCCCAAGTTATTTATAATTAATAATTTAGAAAGTGAATTGAATGGAATATTTTACTCTCAAAAGTCTTAAAGTTTTAGAAAGTTGTAAACCCTAAACTTGTAAGTGAACTTTCAAGTTTAAACATAATTTGTAGGTACATCCTAATAATCATTAATTAAGAAAAACTCCAATCATATATGAACACAATAACAAATTTCACAAATTGTAATTACAACCATATTCCTTAAAAAACAATCCACATAACCAAAATTTTATATAAAAAAATAACAAATAGTCAATGGGAATCAAATGATTTGGATTTAAGCTTAAAAATAATTTGATTCGTGTCTCTGGATAAAACTCGGATATTCAAGTGGTGGGTATATGGAAATAGGTCAAGTATATGGTAAGCAATTTAGTTCATCTATGAGTTGTGGCTTCTAATGGCCTACGTGACATCTCCAAGTGGTAAAAAGAGCCCATAAGTAGCTTTTATCAAAAGAGTAACAATGATATTTAATAAAATGGGCTATGCTAGAAGTTTATGATGGCTTCTAACGAAATTTTTGAAACATATGGAGTTTAACAAAAGAAAATGAAACCATAAGAAAATTTGACGTCTTTTACCCTAATTTCTAAAAGGATCAAATATAAGAACATCCTTTTTAATTTCACTCATTTTAAATTATTTTTAAAATACATTTTAATATCAAAATTTGGAAAAGAGACTTTTATTAAATGTTTGTCAAATTATTTTGACAAAGCCTATCATATGATTTCTTATAGCACCAACTTCTTTCATATTATGAAATGAATAAGTTGAACTCGATATGAGTTATGGTATAATCGAGTTAAGACAACTATATAAACATTTTCATAGTCATTTTTATTAAAAAATAACTTATTTATTAGAAAATAATGTTAGAATTTTTAATATGAAATATATTTTAAATAGTTTATAATAATCATAGGATTAATTACACCAAACTTTTCTAGCTAGGACTTTTTTACTTTAGTATTTAATTTTTAAGGGCTATTATTTACCTCCATGAAGTTATATTTTTGTATTACCCATACACTTGAGATCATTCCTTACTAAAAAATTTAACCAAAAAAATGGTGAAATGAGTCGTATTACTTGTGTTACGTGACACAATTAAGGTAAATGTTTTTTTTATTGAAACGAAGGTAAATGTTATACTACATAATGCTTATAGAACTTATAGCACCTCACGCTTGCAAGACACGTGCCCGACATTCTGAGTGATGTTCGAGTGCGAATCCTGCAAGGGCGGCATGTTAGAACAGTCAAAACTTATTGAAACCTCAATACAATTTTTTTAAAAAAATAAGATATGTATATGCGGAATTCAGTAATTAAATCGGGCCCAAGCTTTTAGTTTATAAATGTCGAAATCACAATTGTCATTGCACTTTGATCAATCTCTTTTACAAAACATTTCCAAATTTCACTAGTTATTACACGCAGAAATATTTGAATACATGTTGTACAGAAATTGCAGAATATACAAATTTACACAAAAAATAAGAAAATATAAATGCAGACGCAATCTGATCCCGACCTTTATCTTTTACTTGAATGCAGTGTCTATACTCTCATTAGCCTAACGGGGTACTCTTTAGAGCCTGAAAAATAATTGCAAATTTTGGGTGAGTTTTGCGAACTCAGTGAGTGACCATCATCGATGGCTCACTCAATCACATAACACATAATTCACATCATTTATTTAATAATCATATTGAATCACATACACTTGATCAATCATTTCACATTT
>JANKOD010000006.1:10894735-10908579 GCA_026284645.1 Erythroxylum acuminatum | reverse complement strand
AGTCATATAGCATAAAGTTGTGTAGTTTAACAGGCACTTCCAATAACTTCCTTCATCCTTTGACTACCTATTGAGATGAGAATATTTATGTTAGATAAACTAAGATGCATCACCAACATACTTAATAAATTCACCATTTGCATATAGGAGCCTAAGATAATCAAACATTTATTATTACATTGTAATTTTTCCTTTTCCATATAGAGTAAAAAGAAACGTATGTGTAACCTCTCATGTCCCTTTTTGGATTTAATAGAAATTATAAACTGGATTCGTAGGAGACTCGTTAATTATAAAGGTGATTTTTTAATCTTCAAAATTATTTTTGGAACTTGGTTTATGTCATTTTAAGGAAAAAGGATTTGAGAATTTTTCATAGCAAGGCACTATCAAGTCATTAACTTATCACAAAACTCATAAGATTGATCAACAAAAGAACAACATCTTAATAGAAATTTTGCTGAGACGTAAGGTTTGGAGAGGTCCAAAAGTATGTAGTCTTATCTTTCACTAATAGAGAGGTTGTTTCCCGTAGATCCACAGGAGAAGAAAAAAAGAGAGAAAGAAAAAAGAGAGAAAAAGTTTTTAAGAACTACCTGAAAAAAAGGAAAAAATTGTGAAAATACTAAAAGTGAAAATAAAAATAAAGAAATTCAAAGTCAAAATAAATAAAAATAGAGAAATAAAATAGAAATATACAAAGTATACAAAAATAAAATAACACAAAATAGAGATAAAAAAGTAAAGAATACAAATATAAGATATAAACAAGTAAATAAATAAATATAAGATATAAATAAGTAAATAAATAAACAAACAATAAAGAGGATTAATAAATAAATAAAACAAACAAGCACATATTTAAAATATATAAGATATAAATAAGTAAGTAAATAAATAAAAGATATAAATAAGGAAATAAATAAACAAACAATAAAGAGGGTTAATAAATAAATAAAACAAACAAACACACATTTAAAAGATAAAACAAATACTTAACTAAAATGGCTAAAGGGAAAGTATTACAGATAAAACTCACAAGATTGATTATGAAGCAAATAATGACTCACAAGATTCATCAAATTTGAAGTAATAACTCAGCTATAAATGGGGAATCTTTATGCCATAACTAAACAAACTAAGGAAGATGCCATTGAATTACTGGACAATAAATACACTACATGTCCCCATAATTCTAGGAAGTTGTCAAGTTGGAACAATATAAAATGATCATCAAGAAAGCTACTTAAGAGGTTGTAAATTGGCTTGTATTAGCTACTAGAGTCTTGCTCTTATACTACAATTTTGGAATTTTTGACTTGTAAACCTTTTGGCAAAGCCCATGGCTTTTTTAAACTATTAAGCCTACTTATATCATTATTATTTTAAAATATCTTTAGTTTTTCAAGAAAATAGAAATTAGAATGGACTAGAATAAGGAGAGTCCTTTATATGTGAATATAGGCAAGCTTTGTTATTGTTGTTAAGATGTGAGCATTGCTTGTTTATGCCTTACAACCAACTGATTGGTTGTAGTTCTATAATATAATTATTTAAATGAACTATTTATTTTATGCATATTTGTTTAATTTACTGATATATAAGATAAAGTCTATGTGATAAATGTACATTATAAATAAAATTATGATGAGATCATAATTATGAGATTCATATGACATTGATGTACTATATTAATAGTCATTATCCTATTAAGACTAAATATTGATAACACATAAACATTAGTACACGTTATGCTTCTTCTTTATAAAATAAAATAGTTGATCTCATATACTAAGGTATAAAGATACTTAAACAAATGTGCGATGCTTGATAGAAAGCAACTTCATTGAACTGAACTGATATGAAAATTCTATTTAGAAATTTTCTTATACGTCTATAAAAATTCTCATTATGATGGTTGTGTAAGTGGTCCTTGGACTTAAAATCTCTAAAGTATCTTATATAAGAATTGTCTATTTTAATACTACATAAACCTATTCTAGTCATGGATAACTCAATTAGTAGTCATTAGATATGACATAAGTTATATAGAAGTAGTTGAATGAACAATATAAGATTCATTACTCTAAAGTGATTAGGGAGAATCTTTCGATGTTCTTGATTTGTATTAATTTAGGAAATTTTTGAATAAGGTATAATGATACTTTGAAAATTGTCTTTAAATATCATTAATATAATCAATTATTAATGATAGAGAACTAATGTTGTTACAATCAAGTAGAGTAGATATTAAGTCTATGCTCAATGTGTAATCGAAATATTGTGTAATGAAAAGATTAAATTATACAAAAAATCATACACAAAAAGGTTAACAAAAACTACTTTGATATTCCTAATATTTGGGTAGTCATAAGGGGCTGCTAAACGCTAACATTGATTCATGGAAATAAATTATTTAATTAAAAACTAAAGATAAATTAAAGGAGTTTAATTTATTCAATCTTAAGTATGATTTAAAGTATTTATATCTATCACTAACATATTTAAAAACCTAATAGATCATACATAAAGAATGGTTGAAGAGAGAAAATGTAATTTAATTAAATTATACTTGATTGTAAATTTTGAGAAATTTTAAGAGCAAATAGAAGATATTTAATAAATAAAAACCAATATTAAATATTAGATCTTATATGGATCCAATTAAAACTTAATTATAATTAAAGTTTAATTAAAACTAAAATTAAATTTTTAATAAATTAGTAAAAAGTCTAAGTGTTGTCATAAATATGCTTAAACTCTAAAGAGGCTTGTAATAAGTTATTGTTCATCCATCACTTGTAGAATTTTTTAACTTATTATAATTAAAGGCTAGAATTATAGTAGTTGTAAAGAGCTAGTTTAGAAGGGTAATCGTAAGAAAAAGATAAAATTATAAAATGAAGTACGATTATATTTATGTATCAATTATATTATGTAATTTAAAGTGATTTTAACTTTTCTAAAAAAATTAAATGAATTTTTTTTCTTTCTATTGCACACAAAATTGAATCTCGTCACAATTTTTCAAAAGCCAGGTCTTTTAAACTATCTCATAAAAAAAATATAACAAGCATCAGTCCATACAATTAAAGAGAAGGCTGCATGAATATCATCTAAAGTCTAAAAATTTGACACTATTCTATGACCTAATTTAGCCAAATAATTCGTTGCAAAATTACCTTCGCGAAGCACACGTTGAATATAAATTATACTTAAATTACAGTGATTACAAAGCATTTAGATAAGAAAGAGACTACAAAAAAAAAAAAAAAAGATAAGAAAGAGGACTAAACGTCCAGAAGCCCCTCGGCATGTCTTTTGGCCGGGGCTCAATGGTCTTTTGGACAAAATGGTGATGGCAATTTAGGAAAACCAAATGAATTAAGTCATGCATGCCCCTGGGATCAAAACATGGGCGGATAAGAAAACTCAGAACCTCATTGGTTCAAAACTAACATGTCATGCATGCTTCATATATGTAAAGATGCATATATACATATATACATACATACATGTGCATAGAATTGACATAGAGAGAATAGGATTTGACTTGATTTAGCTTAGAGTGGATAGAGAGAGAGAGAGAAGGAAATTCAATCGGATGGAATACAATTTGACGTCCGCAAGGACACAGTCTCTCCTCTCTCTAATTTTGCTCTTCTCTCTAGAAAGGTACAGTCAAGAGCTAAGCAACCCATACATGTAGTCCCCATATTGAGAGTTAAAAAGAAAAAAGAAGAGAAAGTTGGAAAAACAGAAGACGTATTTTGAAGACCTAAGCAGAGCAAAACCCTAGAGTTATTATTATAAAAAAGTCTGTCTCTTTCTCCCTTTCTAATAAGGAGGGTTTTTCGTGATTGTGGAGAATTATTTCTTATTTAAGATTTGATTTGGGAGATTTCCTCTTCTGGCTTCAGTTCACTGTTTAATTTGTACTACTGTAAGTTTTGCCCTTCTAAGATGAAGAGTGTTGTCTTTTTTTTTTTATGCGCTTCTTTTTTGTTCTATGTTATAGCATAGACCCTTTACAACTTTTCCTCATTTACGTCAAAACCCGTTAATTTTTACGCACTTTTTCAGAGACCTGTTTTGTCGATGGTGCTTATTAGGGCTCGATCGACGTTGGTTCTTATTGTTTGTTTCTAGCACGTTTTTGCTTTTCGGTTTTCCGTTGCAAGTGTCAGTTGTGTTCTGGTTTTGCTAAAGTTTCCACCTTTGCGGCTGTTTGTTTAATGAAGGTTTGTCATTCACTATGCTTCTGATATATGAATTTCAACTTGAGTGAGTAGATAATCTCCTTGCCGTGATGGTTTTTCTTCAAATTTTGCGAACCCTTTTTACCGGTATGCTTTTGGGAATATGCGTTTCTTTTTATATTTGATCAAGTTTAGTATTTTTGGCAATTTTAGTTATGGGTTTTGGTTGATGGAGTGCAGTTTCTTTTAAGTTGCGCTTGGTAGTGTAAGCTTGATTAGTTTCGTAACCTTACCGGAGATCGACTTTACAGTGGATCTGAAACTTTATATATCATGCAGGAATTTGTCTCATAGATGACTGGTAGTGCGGGGCTGGCGTGGTTTTAGAATGTGAAAAATCGAAGACTGTTCCTTGAGTTAGGTTTGCTTGGGGTGTTGGTAAAAGGAAGCACTGTATTCTTTGAGACAAAAATTTCTTGTATCTGTCAGTGAAAAATTAGGACTTCGGAATTTAAAATGTTGAATATGGAGTTGCAATTCTGACCGGTTCAATTCTACCTTTGTTCTGTAACCTCGGAGCAATTTCATTCATGTTCGTTTATGTAGTTGTGATACTTCAAAGATTGTTTTTAGATTGTGATTCTTGATAACATGGTGCCTTCGGGGCCGCCTACTCCAGTTGGTGGTGCCCAGTCTGTTTCTCCTTCTCCTTTGAGGACAAATTCGGGGATGTTAGGATCTCAAGGAGGTCCTTTTACTCCCCAAACAGCCTTATCTTCTCTAGTGTCCCCTCGTAGCCAGTTTAACAATATCAATATGCTTGGTAACATGCCAAATGCCTCTTCCTTCCTTAATCAGTCTTTTGGTAATGGGGGCCCAAATCCAGGACTTGCTGGTTCTGCAAGTAACCAGCGTGGAGGTATTGATGGTGGAGCTGAGTCTGACCCTCTCTCTGGTGCTGGTAATGGAATGGGTTTCAGTGGTTCTTCACCGTCTTTTGTACCTACAAATATTGTGAACCCTGGCACAGCTGGTCATGTTCAGGGACAGCAATTCCCAAATTCTTCTGGAAACCAGCTGTTGCCAGATCAGCAACAGACTCAGCAACTTGAATCTCAAGGATTTCAGCATAGTCAGCAACCACTGCAACAATTCTCTGCTCCTCATGGCACACAGCCACAACAACTCCCCTTTCAAGCAATTCGTGGAGGCTTAGGCGGTATTGGCCCCGTTAAATTGGAGCCTCAGTCAACTAATGATCAACAACAGCAACAGCTGCAGTCATTAAGAAATCTTGGTCCGGTCAAGTTGGAACCTCAACAGTTCCAGGTTATGAGAAGTATTGCACCAGTGAAGTTAGAATCCCAACATTCAGACCAGTCGTTTCTGCAACAACAGCAGCAACATCAACATCAACAACAGCAACAGCAACACTTCCTCACTATGTCGAGGCAGTCTTCTCAGGCTGCTGCTGCACAGATTAATATGTTGCATCAGCAAAGATTGCTGCAAATACAACAACAACAACAACAACATCAACAACAGCAGCAACAATTCTTGAAGGTTATGCCACAGCAAAGGTCTCAATTACCACAGCAGTTTCAGCAACAGAATTTACCTCTAAGAAATCCTGTGAAACCTGTATATGAGCCTGGGATGTGCGCACGTCGTCTTACACATTACATGCATCAGCAACAACGAAGGCCTGAAGTAAGATTGTGCCATCAATATCTTTCCTTAGAGGTTTGGTTTTGGATTTATGGTTTTACAGTAATGCTTACTTTCTATGTAGGACAACAATATTGAGTTCTGGAGGAAGTTTGTTGCTGAGTACTTTGCTCCCAATGCAAAAAAAAAGTGGTGTGTTTCTATGTATGGAACTGGACGACAAACAACTGGAGTTTTCCCTCAGGTCTGTTTTGCAGTAAATCTGACAAGAATTAGTTTAAGGTTTCTTCTGTTTGTTTTCTTATATTCTATGGAATTTTAATTGATATAGGCATTATGTATAGAAAATAATTAAGTTTGAGTCTCCCTTTCATGTCTTGCTATTACTCTTTTTAATGATCATGGTTGTTGAAGCCCTAAGATGGAACAAAATTAAGTGTTTAATGGAAATATATTGTGGAAAAATCTGATTACTTTTTAAAATGGAATCTTTATTGATATAGCATTTGATAACAAATCTTACATGCAAAATTTGTAGGATGTATGGCACTGTGAGATTTGCAGTCGCAAGCCAGGCCGTGGGTTTGGTAAGTTAGCAGATATACACTTTTGGTTAAGTTAGTAGATTTTAATTTTGTGTTTCCTTGTATGATGCAATCTGCAAAAAGGACTTTGCATTGTTTATTTGGCACATATTTTGTATTCAACTCTCTGTTCCTTTGTAGTACTATATCTTATTTTGGCCTATCATATCTCCAGAGGCAACTTATGAGGTTCTTCCCAGGCTTTTTAAGATCAAGTATGAAAGTGGAACCTTGGAAGAACTTCTGTATGTTGACATGCCACGTGAGTATCAAAACTCAACTGGGCAAATTGTGCTGGACTATGCTAAAGCAATACAAGAAAGTGTTTTTGAACAACTTCGCGTTGTTCGTGATGGTCAGTTGAGAATAGTCTTCTCTCCAGACTTGAAGGTTACACTTCATATACCCTTTTGGTTGACAACTTAAATTTTTTTTGATGTTTTGCCTACTGAATATGCACTTCTTTGTTCTGTTTTATTTTTGCAGATTTGCTCTTGGGAATTCTGTGCTCGCCGTCACGAAGAACTTATACCTAGAAGATTGTTGATACCACAGGTGACTAGGAAACTTTTCACTTGTTAATACTCTGTAGTTCTTCATTCCATTCTGTTCCTGAATATTTTAAAAAAGGTGCATTGGCCTGTTGGTTGAGTTTCTGTTATTGATTGTTGGTTACTTGGATTTGAGGTGATAGATGGTATTGAGTTTTTGTTATCAATTTGTTGAATAGGATTAGAGTTATTATCTTGAAATTTGATCTGGGTATGAGCTGTCCAATATGATAGTTAACCTCTGAAAACTAATGATCAGTATGCCACTATTTGGGTGTTTTGTTTATGGCTGTTTGATGATATCCTAATAGCTACAGAGACTAAGAAAGGAGTTTTTTGAATTCTTAAGTGCTGATGTCAGGGGCTTTTTCCCATTGTTCTATATGCAGCGTATCTTTTCTATATTCTGTTAGTATATCCTTGTTTCCAATTGTCGGAAATGGTCAAGAGCTATTTTCGTGTCAATTGTGGTTGCTTGGTTGTATCTGTACTTAATTCTAAGATATCTCTTTATTTTGAGTGTCCTAGGGATGTTCAATGCTTGTATCTTATTAATAAGAGAGCCATCCATCTCACTTGCTGTCTTAAGTGTGTTAGATATTACTTATCTAATGGTTGTTAGTGGCGTTAAGTTTGGGGACTAATGCTATCATGTTGGTTTTGCTTGCTTGAACAATGCAATTAAACTTGTCTACAGTAAACGGGTGGATATGTACCTTAGAGTGCATTATGCAAAGACTGAAAGACATTTTAAGTTTTTTGAAACCCTTTCTGGGTACTAGTCCTGAATAATTAAGCATTTACTGATGCTAGTAAAAAGTTCAGAACCGTATTTGGGGGAGATGAGATTATTGCTTTTATTGACTTCTTTTAATTGTTATTAAAGAACTTAATACTGCTTTTCTTACCCAGATGAGATTTTTACAATTTGGATCTTATTACCTATGTAAGATTTCTAGTTTGCATTGCAATCATATCTTTTTTTCAACATTGCTTATGTTGACTCATTGCACATGTTACTTGTGATCTTATAATTGTATTCAGAATATGCTCTGGGCCTCGCAATGCTCTTGACACCTATTACTAAATTCTGGCTTATAGGCCTTATTGATTTGGTGACATGTCCATAATTCCCATTGTTGCCCTGTTAAGCAAAAGATAAAACTGTCATTATTAATAATTGCCATTGTTTAGCTGTAATTGGGAGGTAATTGAAAAACTTGTTGGAGATAAGATTCTTTTGTAAGTGATTACCAGGGAAAAAAAAGCATCCTGTTCGTTACTACTTGATTAAATCAGGAAGTCAATGGATTTTTCTTACATATGATGTGACAGTAATTGAAATATCTTAATGTAGTAGATGGTCATTTTGTATGTGAAATTACATCAAGACATTATAAATGATAGATGAGTTGATTTCACTCATTATTGAGACCAACTAAAAAACTTATCACTGCAGGTCAGTCAACTTTGTTCTGCTGCTCAGAAGTACCAGGCTGCAACCCAGAATGCATCTTCTAATCTATCAGTGCCAGAGTTACAAAATAGCTGTAACTTGTAAGACTCATTATTAGTCACTGTCAGCTTATAAGAAATGCATCAGTTTTGTTTACTCAATTGTATATCAATGTGTATGTGTTTATTGGAGGGCGTTGGTTGGTAGAAAAAGAGATGATTGTGCCTGTAGATTGAGGGGATCACATCTTGAGAATTCCATAGTTTCCCTTCTTCATGTCTATGCTGAAATAAATGTTTGCATTGCTTTAAATATATTTGTTGTTCTTGTGTTCCAGTACAGTAGCAAAATTGGCTATTTTTTCATTTTTTTCATTTTTTCTTCATGTGAGAAAAGCTGAATGTATTGTCAGTTACTGAAGAACTATTCATCTGTAGGTTTGTTGCATCAGCTCGGCAACTGGCAAAAGCATTGGAAGTACCATTGGTAAATGATTTGGGATATACAAAGAGATACGTGCGGTGCCTTCAGGTGACTACATACTTATTTCACAGACCAGATTGGCTTCATGGCTTTCATGTCAATTCTTTGGTGTTAAGTGGTGGTTGTTACCTTTTGTATGACGTTATAAATGTGGATTTTTTTTAAGTTTTAGGTACCAGTTTAATCTAATGTAGTTGGTTAGATATTCGTTTTCTGACTTTTGTTCTCTCAATTAGAGATTACCAATCCTATTCATTTCAACTTTTTTACCCTTTGACAATAGTCATGGGTGTAATCATTTATGATTTATATGAGTTTGCTTAACATCTATATATACTTCTAAAAATCTGTTTTGCACTTTTGTTTCAAAATTTTGGTAATGGTAGGTTTGAGAAAATTTAAAATCTAAGCATCAAGTAGTGTTTTAGTGTGTTCTTTGATTGAGTTAGTTAATTTTTAATGGTCTCTTATAGTGTAAACATGGTTGCAGATATCTGAAGTCGTTAACAGTATGAAGGATTTGATTGATTATAGCCGAGAAACTGGGACTGGACCTATGGGTAAGTTATGGTGGTAGTTTTGCTTGCCATCATTGTTCTTTTGTTTTCAAGTTGTTCACTGTTGTGACCAGCTTAAGTTACCGAGTGAATGGTATTTATAAATTTTAATATCTTCTATCCTAATTTTACCATGTTAGTTCAATAGCATAAACTGTGTGCTTGTGGTGGCTTATCATAACTAGCTAAATACTTAAATCATTGACTTATTTTCCCCTAAATTGATACAATTCTTTTGCTGAATTTTGGATGTGCAACACTTCCATCCTTAGTTGCTTCTGGTCCTTTCTTACCATCTTATTGAAGCATATGACTCAATAAGGATGTTCTTAATTCTGGTGTTAACATGATTTTGCTCTGGATTTGGTTAAAGATGGAAATATGAAGCTGGCTTTAAGAATAGATTTATGTCTTATCTTAAACCAACATAGTACTTGATTCCATGTATTTTGTGGTGATTTTCAGAAAGTTTGGCCAAGTTCCCAAGGAGGACAACTACTTCCTCTGGAATTCAGAGTCGACCACAACAATCTGAAGAGCAGCAGCAGCAGCAGCAACAACAATTAATTCCCCAGAAGTCGACTAATGATCCAGCAATGCAGATTGCTACTACCAATGGTGTTCCTAGTGCAACTAACTGCCTTAATTCTGCAACTGCATCAACCTCTGCCAGCACTATTGTTGGGCTTCTCCACCAGAATTCTATGAACTCTAGGCAACAAACTTCCATTAATAATGCAACCAGCCCATATGGTGGAAATTCTGTTCAGATATCATCCCCAGTTTCCTCGAGCACCATACCACAGGCACAATCTAATCCTTCTCCGTTCCAATCTCCAACTCCTTCCTCTACTAACAATCCCCCACAAGCATCTCATACTACCTTAACAACTGCCAAGCACATAAATTCAACAAATTCGCCTGCGAATATTCCCGTGCAACAAACAGGTCTTTCTGGTGAGGTAGACCATGGCGATTCTCAGAGCTCTGTTCAGAAAACCATACATGAAATGATAATGTCCAACCAACTTAATGGAAAGGGAGGTATGACAGGAGTTGGTTCTCTAGGGAATGATGTAAAAAATGTCAATGGCATTATACCAACAAATAATGCGGTTTTCAATGGGGGGAATGGAACTGTCAATACTGCAATGGGGAGTGCTGGATTTGGCACAATGGGAGGTGGACTAGGGCAGTCTGCAATTGCTAATGGCATTAGAGCTGCTGCAATGGGTAATAACTCAGTTATGAATGGACGTGTCGCTATGGCATCAATGATTCGGGATCAAAGTATGAATCACCAACAACAGGATATGGGGAGCCAGCTGCTTGGTGGTTTAGGAGCTGTTAATGGATATAGCAATCTACAGTTTGATTGGAAACCGTCCCCGTGAAGGTTGTATTGACAGGAGTTATGCTTTAGCAGTTTTTGAGTGTAAGCTGCTCATGCAGCGTTCTGAGGGAGGAAATCTCTTGTAGCCCTGTGGATAAATATGGTTCTTGGGGCTCCTCGCCCAGCCTTTGTACTAATCTGAGAAAAAAAAAGGGCAAAACATAAAGCATAGCGTTTTCTTTTTCATCGATGAAATGGTAAATGCCCTTCAGCTGCTTCAATTCTCTCTGGTTTAAAACTGGGCTTTATGAATCAGCAGACCTGCTTGCCAGGTTTTTTTGAAATATGAATCATTAAAATATTAAAACTCGCGCGCCCACAGATCCGCCCGTTTGTACTCTGGTTTATAAAGTTAATTTTATTTTTTTTATATTATTAATTTATAAATTTTGATTGATACTATATTAATCACAATTTATGATAATTTCATTTTGGTAGAAATATTATTTATTTAATATAGAAATATCTTTTCTCATAAGATAAAGTTCATATATTATTCAACAATATGATATTTTTTTATCATGAATTATTGCACTATTGTAATGTTTTTCATAAATAACTTGAATTTAGTAAACAAAATTTTGATGATCGAATTAGGTTCTATAGTTGATGACGTTAAAACTAATATTTATATTGGTCTCTCTCGCACACCATTCTTTAAAATTTTGAAGGTATCGACCTTGAAACTTTTTCTTTTGTCTTTTGTTTTAACAATTTATTGAGTGTGTCATAATACTTTTGTTTTTTAATATTCGTTGGAAATGTATTATTTTTTCTTTGCAGTAATATATACTATTTTGATTTTTTGGAAAAAAATTGGATCACTTGGTCAAATCATTTAGATTATTACAATGGTAGAACATCGATGACTTTTTTTTTTGGGATTCGAGGAAATCTTACAGGTGGGCCAAGCGGGCTTACCTTTTAGAGGGTCAAGTGACTACACCCCAGCAGAGGGCCAAGCGGCTACACTCCATCCATAGGTAAAACTCCGGCTGCCCCAGGCTCTTACAAGAGGGGTTAGCAAGGAATCAAACCTGAGACCTAACCGAAGCCAAGCCCCGCTCTCAACCATCTAACAACACTCCTTGAGACATGATCATAAGATAATCAAAGTACTTCAATTCCATACTTTTGATTAATTCATAAATTTGAAGATTAAATATGGCTCAAAACCGGATGTTATTAGCATCATTTTTTCCCCTGCTATGTTTTCCAAAGATACGAATTATAGGAAAACCTGAAAACTTTGTCTTTCAATTCCCAGGCCTTTGACTTGTAATGGGTTATTTCAATTATACTCATTATGCACAAGAGGTTGAAGGCTCCTCTTATTTTGTTAAACAATTGCTTGAAGAATTTAAGTATGAAAGACTTAAAACTGCTATAACAACTTCTACTCGTAGAATAATAACAAGAGGGTCAATAATTCATTAGAAAAAGCCTGATAGAGGCTTAATTAATTCTTTTTGGATGTCTCTTTTCCCTATCAAGTTTGGATTCTTTATTCTCCTTTTATATTTGACCACAATCCTATAGAGATTCAACTCTTTTGCCCTGTTACTATAGTGAAAGCTCCTTTTAGGTTTTTCAATTTCCTGACAGAACTTGAAGGTTAAAAGGATGTAGTGAGGAAAGGGATATCTCTTCAAATTCAAGGCTATAAAGCTTATAAACTGACGAGAAAGTTGTAACTAATTCCAAAGGAGCTTAAACTACTACATAAAAACTATTCCAACAAAGATAAACAATATGTTGTTTCTAAAGCTATAAGAGACTTATTCTCTGCATAAGAGGAACTTTATGTACAACTATACTACTAGATTGAAAGAGAAGTCTGTTAAGTGACCGATTCTTCACAATAGGCTCTAATACCATGTTAAATGACTGATTCACCACAATAACTTAAGCTGTTGTGTAAGGCCAACTTAATTAATTTTATATATTCACTAACAAAGTCTGCTCTCAATAACTATCTACTTAATTTGGAAGCTCATAACCCCTTTCTCAAGGAAAAAAAAATTCTAAAGTTCAACTGCTCTAACAGGGGAATAGTAACTCTGCTTATTTTTTCAATGTCTTATGGACAAGAAGGAACCATAATAAATTAGGATGTCTGGCAAATTCTAATAGAGTCTTATGTTGTGAACAATAGAATCTTAAAGAGATAGCTTTTGAATCACTTCAATGATATTTTAGGGATTAAAGTTAACTCTATTTGTTATGTGCAAGCTTTAGGTAATTTTATCTATCACAACTTTCCTCAAGATCAACTAAATTTGCTTAACTCACATGTTACTATTTTAAATATTGAAAAGGATTTATTCAATATCTACCTTAATCAAGCATTAGGACTAGATGGTTTCAAAGTGTTTTTCTTCAAAAAATCACAGGGTTTACTAAGAATCAGGTCATTAAGACAATTTGTGAGTTTTTCTTCTCAAGGAAGCTATTTAAAGAAATCAACAAATATTATTATGTCTTTTCCCTAAACTTCTCAATCCTTTTTCACTCTGTGACTATAGAACAATAGCCTCGTGCAATACTAACTATAGATCACTTGTAATATCATAGCGACCAAGCTAAGTTTTGTGCTAAAGAGTATAGTAAATCCCTTATAAGATGTCATGTTTGAGACAAATAATGGAGATAATATCTTGATTGCACATGAGTTATTTAAAGTTTATCATGATAAGAAATCAATTAGAAGTTACTATACGAATATTGACTTTTTCAATGCTTTTGACTCCAATATATGGAAATATATCTTAAACACATTTATAGCTTTGGATTTCAAAGGATCTTTATTAGTTGGATGTAATAAGGCATCTCTAGTACTACCTTTAGTGTTCTTATTAATGAGGAAGCCACCTATGTAGGGATGGCAATGGGTAGGGTTCGGTTCGGGTTTTACTCAACCCATATCTATATCCATTTTTTATGACTCAACCCA
>JANKOD010000006.1:10857186-10879677 GCA_026284645.1 Erythroxylum acuminatum | reverse complement strand
GGGTTTTACTCAACCCATATCCATATCCATTTTTTATGACTCAACCCATATCCATATCCATATCCATCGGTTTTTACAATTTACTACCCATATCTAAATCCATTGGGTCGGGTAGTGCGGATATTAATCAGGTTGAAAACCCATTGCCATCCCTACACCTATGTATTTAAGGGAGCTAGAGGTATCAGACAAAGTGATCCCCTCTTATTTTATATATCTTCACCCTTTATGTTGAGCTTTTAACCCTCCTTATCTTCCAAAACATTAATCAAAACATGACTTTCAAATACCATTACAAATGCAAGGCATTGAAGCCCTTCAATTTTATTTTTTGCTAATGATCTCATTTTGATTTGTAAAGTTGATAAATCCTTTGGTAGCACTCTCATGAAATCACTATACTTCTTAGCTCTGTTTGGACTCATAGTAGACAATTCTAAAAGAGAAAGTCTAGAAATATAGCCCAAGAATTATCCTTCTTGTTAGGTATTTGAAATTTCAGATTCCAACTTTCAAATATTATGGAATCCCTCTAACCACCTCTAGACTCATTGATAAAGACTGCTTGCCTCTTTTTGACTTAATTCTCAAAAGAATAGGAAGTTGGAAGAACAAAGTTCTACCTATGCTGGGAGGCTTTAACTTATGGTCTCTATCCTTAATAACCTTTATATTTATTAGTGTTCCCTTCTCTCTTTGCCTCGTAACATGATAAAATTTATTGATAGAAACCTTAACAATTTCCTTTGATTTAATTGAATTAACAATATTAATTCAACCAGAGTAAGCTAGAAGGATATATGCTTACTTAAAGCTCAAACAAGAATGAGGATAAGATCTATTAGAGCCACTAATAATTTTCTGCTTGCCAGAAGGATTTGTAAGACTTTATAATAACTAGGAATCCCAAATAGGTTAATTGGATTCATAAGGAATATCTCAAAGGAAATAACTTCTGGAACATGAAGAATAAACCTGATAACTCTTGGACAATTAACCAATTATTAAAGTTAAAAAATTTCATTTACAAAGAAATCATAAATCATTTTGGTAATGGTGATAAAACTAGCTTATAGTTTGACAATTAGAATAACTCAGAGCCCCTTTATTTACACCTTGAATATAACACTCTTCAACTCTCTATTCTTGCTTAAGCCCATGTTAAAGAGATCATCAGGGATGGATTATAGAAATGAGGTCATAAAGGATTTGCCATAATCCTGAACTCTGTCTCTAACCATAATCTTGATCCTACAAAAGGAGGACATAACTATCTTGTTAAGAAATATATTTAGAAGCTTTACCAATAGCCTTTGCCTGTCCCTTTTTACTTCAACTAAACTTGCTATACCCCAGAGAAAGTTGGTTTGGTTCAAACGAAATCTAAAAAAAAGAAAAGCCTTTTTTTCTTCTAGTTGAAGTTAAAAATACACTCAAAACTATATGTAGGAATAGTTAGGATCCTTATATTAATGTCAAATGAAAATTCTGGAGAACAATGCCTAAAAGCTTGGACCATTTATTCTTCCAGTTAAGTTACACTAACCCTGCAAAGATTCAAGCTGTAAATATCTTCAATCTATATAGTCATACTCAGACTTGGCCTTAAATTAATAACTAATCCCTATGGAAGCAACTTCAAAGCAAATGTGACTTTTTATCTTTAAGCTTGGAATGTGTTGTTGTGCTTGTGATATTTGGATGGAAAGAAACGTAAGAACCTTTTAACAAATGGGAAAAGATCATCACATATTACTTAGATGCATCTTCAACTAGATAAGGGAGATAGGATTTCATTTTAAGTATAGTGAAAGGTTTAGTGAAAGCTGGAACCTACCTATAAATTATCCAAATTAATATACTATAAACTTTTGTTACTCAAGAATATCTCAAATCTGGAACTCTCATATGACACTACCCGTATGTTGAATGCTCTAAGCCCTTCGGATAAGGAGATGAACTACTTCTTATAACTGTTTCTTAGGTAAACTTGAAGCCTTGTAACAACTCTATATAGGGTTCCCTCTAGTTGCTCTTGTGTACATCCTCCTTTAGCTTAGTGCCTTTTTTTTTCCCCCTTTTGCTAATATCTTTGTAATTCTTTGTTTCCTTATTGCTTGCTCCAATTTTAGGTTGCGCCTACTCAAATTGGTATTGTTTGTCGAGATGCATTAATTTATTTCCTTTCATTTAAAAAGAAATAGAGCATGATTATCCTTCATTTCCTTCAGATGTTTTACTGAAAGTCTTACCTTTTTGTTTTAACACCATTGAAGTGTCACTAACTATATATTTATAGTACCTTAATAAGCATTCAGTAGCTCTACTATTCGTCTAACTTCTATACTATTTCCCTTACTTTATTTTTTTATTGTAAATATCCTTATTTATTTATAATCTTTATTTTAATCGCACTTTTTCCATTTTTTTCTTACAAGTAGTCTTTTTCTTCTGCTATAAAAAATGTTTCATAATTTTAGGACTTAAAAAAAAGGAAAAGTAACCAATAATAAACAAAATAAAAAATGAGAAAGAAAAATACAAGAAAATATTATTATTTTTATTTTATTTATTCACAAAAATTTTCAATCATAAACTAAAAGCGTATATGCAATTTGGAACTAAACCCATTCACTTTCTAATTTTAGGGAGAGTGTAAAAAATTCATGATAATTTTGTACTTAATAAGCTAAAGGTGATAATTTTTTGGAAAGTAAATAACAAAAAATCATTGAATTGGCTCCAAGGAACTGCTTCCAAAGTGCATCCAAAATTCTAGAACATTAAAATGGTGTTAAGCTAGACAAAGAGAGCTACTTGACTAATGACCACCTATTAAGGAAAACAAGAAACAATTGCAATAGGTTCTCAACTAAGTAAAAACTAAGATTGCATATAGTACAACTACAATTTCCACTGATTGATTAGGCCAAACTCATGGTTTTCCTTAAATCCCTTGTAATAGTTGCTACCCCTTTCCTCTCTATTATTCATTGTGAACTACCTTAACCCTTGTTTCAATGCTATTGAAAATCTTTTGATTTCTTTCTATCCGTAAGCAATATACCACTCCTTCAAAAGCTAACCTAAACATTTTGAGATTGATAGACCAGTTTATAATATTTGACCAAAGATGGCAATTGCATTAGAGATTGCTGAAGGTGAGAATAAGGATCCAGGATAAGCAGTAAAAATTATAGTTAAAAAAGATGATTCAAGTCCCTATTATTAACGTGACAAAGAACATATATATATAGGATCAACATAGGCTAGTGTAAGATAATCTTTAATTCCCAAATTCCCTTTGACTGCAAGGTATAGGATGAATGAAATATGAGGGGTTTAAACAAGAGTCCTATACCAATTTGTATCATATAACTTTGTTTAAAAGTCCTAAAAGAAATTCACTGCAAAAAGTGTTTGAGAACCCTAAGGATTTGTTATTCAGCGACAAGAGTGAGTCCTCCTTGAGTAAGCTAAGTCCAATTGTCGTCACTAATTATTGCTTCCACTTTGGTGTTAACTGATATACTAGCCTTAAGAGCGTGAAACTCTTATAGTTTATACAAAAGGCATATGTTGTGTCAATTATTAAACCAAAAGGAAATATCCTTGCCATTCCCTATTTTATATTTGATAACCAAACTCACCTAATCTCTCACCAGCAGTATTTTTCTTAGGATGCATGAAGAGTTTGATTTTGGCTTTGCTAACTATATGCTTTCCCTTTTTAAGTAGTGCAAATACACCTAATTAACCTAGAGTGGCTCTTTCTTAGTGCATAATTGCCATAGTTTATTGATTAGAAACACTTTTCTTTTGATTTTTGATTGATTTGATTCCAAGACCATCATGCTCTTTAGCCAAATATATATCAGACCACTTCACTTGAAGCATCATTGGTTTGGCTCTAATATAGGCTAAAGGAATTTCTAAAGGAGCTTATCAGTGATTTGCATTACCTCCGTTGGAAGATCAACACGAGGGCACCAATATATATATGAAGATTATTCAGAACTGGGATTATAAGCAGAATTCTTCCACCGTGAGATAGGGCTCCATTACACTAATTACCTAATATCCTATGCAAAAGATCAATGATGGAAGTGCAATGAATGAACGAGAGTCTCTTAGTGGTTATAAGTACCTATATGTACTTTTTGCTCATGCTAAGGCCCTTTTTTAGTAGTTCACTAGAACCGGTTAAAATATAAAAGGAACTACTGTTTGGGTAAAAGCTTAAGCCTAATAAGGATTTTAATTGCCTAAGTGAATTGATAAGAATCTCCAATAATCTTATTGAAGGTCCATATAGTAATAATAAATAATTTTTAAAAGAGATATTGGAAATGCTAGTCTAGTGAGTCTGATGAGAACTTCCATGCTAAGGGAAACTAAATAGGGAGATAAGGGGCTCCTTGCCTCAGTCCTTCAGCAACTTATAATATATTTGTAGGTCCTCCTTTCCAAAGTTACACTTACTTATAATATATTTATGTCAAGAACCCTCCTAGCATTTGCTCTTTGACCTATTAGTTTCAAAATCCATAAATTGTCCATTAATATGCTTCCACTAACTTTTTGTTTGAGGAACGAATTTGGTTGTCGAATAGGTTTCCAAAAATTGGTTTCTGACCAATGCTTGGGACTGAATTTGGTTATGAAGAATCATAATATAGTCGTAAAGGCATAATAGTAGATGGGGACATAAGATGCTAAAAGAAAAAAACAAATGGATTTTTTTTTTGAAAAACCATAATAACACCCAAGTTACGAAAAAACTCATCCATTTTAGTCGACAATTGATTGGTTAAGGTTTATAGATAAGTAATTTTTTAGTGACATTTTGTGTTTTCTTTTTAATTTTAAGTTTAAATTATTTTACTTAGTATAAAATATTTATAATTATTATTTTGATATAATTTTTTGGTGCATATTTAATGGATGGGTCCATTTTGACATATTAGCTTGTCACATAGGACAAGTAAACATGGCAATAACAAAAGTTTGATAAAAATTTAATAGAGTCACAATTATGGGGCTAATATATTCCATTTTCAAACATTAAAGGCTAATTCAGTTAATTTTGTTAATGTTAAGAACTAACTTGATACCATAGATAACGACAAAAGTCAAGCAAATTTTTTTGCAAAACTTTAGGGAAAAATATTACCTTCAACCTACTTAATATAAGAATAGCTTAGAACTAAAATTTGCAGCCTAACATTTTACAAAAGAATTAACTTGACCCATACTATTATATGTGACAGTAAGTTATACCCAATCATTCTCAAAAAAAAAAAAAGTTATACCCAATCATTAAAAAATATTATTCATTGCACTAGTTTTGTCGTATTTTATTGACTTGGGTATTACCTTAGATAGTTAAAGTGCTACCACACACATATATAAATATAGATCCTATAAGCTTGTTGAAATGTCATTTTAAAATAAATACCACATTAAAAATATTTTTAAATTTTAATAATTTTATTCAAAATTAAAATTAAAAAAGTGAAACAAAAATAATAGTGTCGTGTATTTTGACACAAATACCCCTTTTGTATATTAAGAATCATAACTCCCAAAATAGTTTCCTCCATGACTTCATTTTCTATCTTGAGTTTAATAGTGATGTGAAAACTCTTGATTTTCCCTACAATTAGACAAGAACTCCTACTTTTGCTTGAAATTATAGGAGTCTAAACCTTTAACGTGGTTTTAGTCGAGGTAGAACTCCTCTATTTAATTAGGATGTTCCAAAGTTTTCATTCTATTTTTTAAATAAAGAACAATTAATTGAGTCAAAAAAATCTATTATCTCCATATAAAGGACATATATTTGGTAAAAGGAGTTTTAAATTTGGTCCTTGTCATGATCGATGGTGGCCCTTAGTGAGGTGGGTTTTCAAACTTTCCTGTAATTGTTTATTGAAACCAATTGTTTGATAACAAACCTAAATTTTGCACTACATTTAGGATAAAAATCTAGGAAAAGGAGTTTTAGAGACAATCCCTATTGCGGTGGAGGTCTCTATTAAGGTTGTGATCCCTGTCAATTGAGATTGATGATTTAATAGACTAAAATTCTAGTCATTTAAATCACTTATATTTAATTGACATTTTGATTAATATTTAGAATCATTTAATTTTCTTTTACATGATAACGAGTGGTATAAAAATTATTTACTTGTTTCATATTAATAATAATTGATTTTAGATATTTAATTTAGTTATCTTGTATGATTATGTGAAAAATTGAGTAGGAACATTACTCATATTCAACATCCCTTGTAATTACTAGTATGATTATATGGAAGTCAAAATATTGTTTCTCGAGTATTGTGTTTATTATGAAATCCTTTACTTACAATAAGGGAAAAGAGTGATATATTTATGTATGAATGATAAACTAGTTTTTGAATCTTAAAATTCAAAATAAAAAATAATGAGATGACATTATCAGTTACATTAATTTATGTCAATAGTGAGTAAAAAAAAAACAGTACACCCTAAACATGAAAAATTTTCCTGAAAATTACCAACTAGTGTCATAATGTTAATGCAATTGTTTTTTTTTCTATTTGATAGGAAAATAGTGAATGTAAAGGCTAACATTTAGTTATTTAATGGGGACACTTCATTTAAGAAGGAGTTTTCCAGCATGAAGGTGCTAAACTTAAGAATTTTAATAATATGGATATAAATTATGTTAGTTTGAGAGATGTTTATGAAACATAATAAGAATTGGGATATAATAATGTAGTTAGTGTGTGATATTTGATCCTAGGTTTGAATTTAGTTGATGGTTCGGGAAAATTAAAATCCAATGAGAGTGTTTTTGACCTTATTAAATTGTTAGAGAAATATCAAATTAAATTGATGTTTATTTAAAGCACATTGATGACCCAATTTCATAAATAACTATGTTTAAGTGGCATAACAAATGGCATGAAGATGTGGTTGATGTTAATATAATTAGTGATTTGGTTGTTGATGTAGGTGGTGTGGCTACTAACTTGGCTTGTTAGATGCTAACATTTTAGGTGATGCATGTGACTACTAATATAATTGGTTATGTGTGTATTGGCATGGATGGAGTTATGGATGATCTAGATACTGAGATAGGTTATGGTGTGAATGTTGAAATGGGTGATGATGTTGATGTCAAAATGGCTTGTGACGTGGTTGTTGATATATCTAGTGATATAGAAACTAAAATGTCTAGTGATATGGGAGATATTAGAGTTGACGTGGACGTGGGTGATGAGGAAGAACAAGAGACAATGGTTGGAGAAGATGTGGATGGAGAAGATGATATAGAAAGAAAAGAGTCTAATGATTATGATAAGCATAATAATGAGGAGGGTGAATTGTTAGGGAAAAGCATAACATATATACATTTGAATTTGATTATGATATTAGTTTTGGAGGAGGTTATGATACCATGTAATGAGTCTTTATATCTTAGAAGTTACTTAGGTAGTTGTTAAGGTGGAGAACACTAATAATTAGACTTGTTTATTTATCAGTCAACAGTGGACATGGAATTAAATGATGGAACTAGAATCATACTGATTTTTGATATGAAAAACTTATGAAATCTAATTAAATTGTTTTGATTATTAGATAATGATATAAAATTTTTAAAAAATAAATTATTATATTCTTTTATTTTTTATCGATTAATGAGATTCAAGAATGTTATATTACCTTTTGCTACGTATAGGATATATGCAATGGAAATATATCTTACTTGGGTGTCAAAATAAAAGGGGAAGCATCTAAGTCAAGCTTTTTGGAATTATACATAGGCAAAATTTCATAAAAATATGATTATAAACTTATAAAGTTAAACAATTTATGTAAAAGACTTGCTTGAATATCCTAATGAAACATACAACATAGGTTTCTAGACTATATAAACAAAATGTACAATTATGTAAAATAATTCGAGTGAAACTTAACAATCAATAAATAATAATGTAGATGCATTCAAATTTAAAGAAACATACAAGTAGATAGAAAGTTGAGATTGAACCTGAAGTGATGAAGAAGCAAGCTAAATGCAATAAAGTGGAGAGTGATTTGGAATCAGGATAGAGGTTTTGAAGTCATAAATATAAATGACAAACATATAGTACACCTAAGGAGAGAGAGAACACATATAGATGTAGATCATATGAACTCTATAAGTACTCATATACATATGCAATGAGTGCCATATTCCGTGCGAAGTAATAATCAGAGACATATGGATGACTGTAGAATTCATATGTGCTTGACATAACTTATATTCATCCTTTTTTCATTAGCGTGAGCAATAGACGGAGCTTTTGAGTTATATGTTTGCATAATTGTTGTAGTTTTGGAAATTTCTTAGGATGCATCTTGTGAGAGATCCTTTGGAAAAGGCTTGTAAAGAGTTACTTTAGACTTATGGTAAAGTAAGGCAAATGTAAGGGTTCATCATCACATATGACAAAGAGGATGTTGTATAGAGGATTACTCTTCATTTATTGAAAAAAATAGATAATGAAATCGAAAGTAAAACTTATGGAGAGGACATAGGTCAAAGATTGTTTGTCTAAATCTCTATAAATTGATTTTGTCACACTTTTCCTGCTATCTTTTACTGTTATTGTGTTTGTTATGAAATCTTTTAGAAATATAATAACAAGTGAAAACACATAATTCACCTTCCTCAGCCTTTGATGATGTGCCTTGATTAGGTGTTTATTGTGTGTAAGTTTTAATAAATAACCCTCGATAATTTACAAGCGCACAGTTCATTAACGTAGTATCTAAGGTGTCAATCCTACGAGGAGAATAATCTAATCATAAAATCTAAGGCCAGAAACAAATACAAAAAATTCAAGATGCAACTAACTAAAACAAAAATTCAATTTAATTAAGAACCAATCATGGAAATACTAATTACTAAGCAATTGCAGCACACCCAAGAATCAACCTAAGAAAATTACCAATTAAGAGAAAGGGAATTTTACCTATCCTTAATGCTAACTTAACTGATTATGAATTACTGGATTGTTGGTTCTAGACAATCCTAGGGTTGATTACTCTCTCTCGATATAACCATTAACCCTAAATCATAAACCCTAATCAGATTATGGAGGTTGCAATCTCCCAATTTACAACCTATCTAAAACCCTAATTAGTTATGAAGTTATCTAATAAACTATCTGAAACCTATGCAAGATCTCTCTTCGCACAATTTACTGATTTGATTTAATTCTAAATTCTATTAAATCACCTAACTCTCGTTAGCCCAATTTAACCATTTTTCATTCGATTCACTTTATAAGTTTATTATCGAATTATGCAATTGCATAATTAAATCACAACAAATCCAATAAACACATAAACAATAAGATTTTATTAATTCAAGAGTAAAATTCCGAAGGTGAGTTTAGAACATCATCAACATTCTAGATCTTATCATCAACTATTTATTCCAATTCCATACAATAATAAAACTGAAATTAAATAGGAAATACTATCTAAACGGATGATGGGAGGCAGCGACATTAGGAAACTCCTAATCGGGAAAGTACATCGAGTCAACTTCTTCTCCTATTCTCTCTCCCTTCTTCTCTTCCTCTATGTCTCGATGATTTTTCTCTAGGTTTTCTCAAGGTGGCTAATACAAAAGCTTCTCTTGCCTCTTTTTCTAGTTCTTTAAATATCCTTTTGTATTCTGAGCAACCTTAGGTTTTTCGGGGGCCCGAAAGGTCCAAAAAATCCCTCAAAGCTTTACGTGTTTGAGTGTTTGCACATCTGCATAACACAGGCTATGATCATGGGCCATATTTGAGCCTTTTGTCATAAACGTGGTATGTAGGGCACGAACATGGGCCGTTCCTTACGCTTCTGTCATGATCGTGGCATTCAGGCCACGAATATGGGCCAACTCTGGTGCTTCCGTCATGATCGTGGGCTGTTATTTCGGCCCGAATGTCTTTAAAACTTCTATGTTCTTCGATGTTGACCCTGAAACACTAACAAATACATCAAGGTATCTCAAAAACATAATATTTAACCTCAAAGACTTATACTAACCCATAAAACACTTTAAACATAAATAATTAACAAACTAACCCAATTATAACCTAAACATATACTAAACAATTAAATTAATGGCTAAACATATATCCAACTATGCCCTAAAGCATGATGCAATTTACACTTATTGTTGGATCCCGCTTGAGTCCGGAATCCAACTCTTCAAAATACCATCATACTGAGCGTGGTTCCTTGTAATCTCTTTAACTAACATCAATTCATACACAATTCATATTTCATTAACATCATAAGATAAGTGTTTACAAAGCTTTAATGGCATTTCAAGCCACATTACATCATCAATATCAAAAATCTGAAATACAAAAGATACAAAATCCCATAATTGTCAACATGTGTCTAAAGTCTTATTTTTACATCAATCTAACTTAAAATACAAATATGCATAATCAAATGAATGCCTTGACTTTCTTTCACCTGATCTCTTTCTCATCACCTGAAGATGGGAATGAAAGGAGGTGAGCTTAAAGCTCGTGGGTAACAAGTTTATAACCGAGAACCAAGCAAAAACCATTGAAATATTTATTTCCATTGTAAAACTCACATTGAAATCTATGTAACACATATTTTCCAAATTCACAACTTATCAAACAATTCATAAACATCCTAAATCGTGATTCAATGCATCATCACATTAAACACATTTGATGAAATTTTGCATCAAAGCATAATACTCAACTTCATCATATTTAACACATCAAAATGTAAATGCACACACAATTGACTCAAGGGTTCTGTGGAACAAAACAGAGAAATTAAAATTTACACCGTGAACGAAACATGTCCACCTTTTTGATCTCGTGGGCCACAAGCAGGCAGCCGGGAGAAGACTTTTTGTCAATGTGCACGTGACAAACAGAATGGTTCCACTTTTGCCCAAACAGAAGCACATAAGCATGCTCAGATCATTTTATAATCTTAAGTACGTTTTCATGAAAAGTCAAGCTATTTACAAGTTCGGTAGGTCTTTATTAGAAAACACACATTTTTTAATTATTAATTTTTTGGACATGGACCTAGTCTTTTATATGGAGGCAAACATTGGTGATGAATGTCGATCTGGTTACTCAACTACAACATGTTTTTATTAAGCTGCTTGGTTGGAATGTCATTATAGCCTTTAGACGCAAAGACACACATTTGTGATGCGTGTCAATCCGGTTACTTGGCTACATGTTGATTGCAAAACTAATTACTTGTTTTACGTTAAAAACTGCAAGTATATGAGTCATTACTTGTAGTAAAAAGCAAATATCGTCCCATAGAGATTGTTCTTAGGCACCACTTAATTCAGGTTGCGCTTTGTTTAAGACTCAAATTCGAATATTGAACTGAAAGGTAAATGAAATTAAACAAACTAACAATAGTCGAAAAATGTAACAATGGAAATCTGTTAAGAGAAGTAATCAAGTTATGGGAGAGGGGATTTTACCTATCATTAATGTTAATCTAGCCTTTTATGTGTTTATGGGGTGTCAGGTCTAAACGATTGTAGGGTTGATTACTCTTTCTCGTTATAATCATTCCCTAAATTATAAACCCTAATCGAATTATGGACTTGCAGTCTCTCAATTCACAAAGTATCTATAATTCTAATTAGTTCTAAATCTCTCTAATAAACAATCGGGTCTTATATGTGATCTCTCTCCATGAAATTTTCGACTAGATTGATTAAGTGGTCAATTAGATCACCTAACTCTTGTTAATCCAATATAATCATTTTTATCCAGTTCACCATCTCGGTTTGTTATCGTAACATGCAAATATATTAATCAATCATAACTCCCAAATTAAGTAAACAAAAATTAATTAGATTAACATTAAAGATAAGCAAAATCCCGAAGGAAAAGCTAGAACATCATTAACAATTCAAAATCTATAACCATACAACCCATCTCAATCTTACACATTAAATGAATAAAAAAGTAAATAGGGAGGAAATGAAACTCAGGTTGGATGATTCGAGAAAGCAGCAGATATTTTCCCTAAAATATGATGCAATTTACACTTATCATGCCATTTAGGGAATAATATAAGTGTTGATATAGGTTTATGTGAACTTGGAACAATCAATTCAAAGGTCAAAATTCTAGCCATCTAATAATGTAAAGAGATCCATCCACTAGTTTAGAAAATAATTCTTGGTATATTGATGATTAATTGTTTCCAAAGCACATGATATAACTGTAGCTAGCGCAGGTGTGTATGGATGGATCCCACCATAGATTATTGATTAATTATTAACTATCTACAAGCTTAATAAGTTAGATAAACAATTATGTATGATTGAATAAGAAAATAAAATAAATAATAATTCTAAATGCTAAAACAAAAATATGATAAATAACAAATTAATCTATAGATGAGCTACACTTAGGTAAGAAATCCCCTAGAACTTTACTATATTTAATTTCACCTTGATTTATTGAATACTGTTAGTCTCTTCAAAATTAGATTATATTCTATCTTGAGATACGCAACCTTTATTCAGAGGTTAATTAACTAGAATCCCATTTGAATAAAGACAACTAAGAATGCTTTAATTCACTAAATGAAATCTTTTGATAGGTTTTACCCAACCTAGGAAGATTTTGAGGCTTTTATCCTAAATAGCTTAATCTTAATGTTGATGCGTGTCGAATGCACCACAAAATAATCCTAACTTTGGACAACTAATTATATAGCAGCAGTGAGAAGGGATCGTATCTACAGAGAGTGTGTGTAAAGCTTTTATAGTGAGAAGAATTGATGTTTAGGATTTGGTGGGGGGGAGGGGGGTTTGGTTTGATATAATTAAGAAAACAAAGTAAAATTAAACTAATGAAAACAAATTAAAGAAAACAGTAAAAAATGATCAAAGTGATGAATGTGTTTAGAATTTGGTTCTCGGTTCAGTCTCATCCTACACACAATTAAACATATGTCATTGTCATATTGTTTTCACACCTCTCTTAGAAACTATTGATCGTAGATTAACAACAAGCTCGGTTAACCCTAGTTTTCTTTAAATCGTGTTTAATCAAAATAAGCTCTTTAATTAAACTTAGCTATCGAACAACCTAGAACAAGCTCTTTAGATTTAGTCAGATAACTGTATTACGAATAAGGAAAATAGATTAATCTAGGAAACAACCACACAAACTCGGGTCATTTAACCTATGTTGCATTATCCCGAATGATTCAACATCATTATTTGCCACAAATGAATCCAAAACACAGCTATTACATATTATATTTAAGATTCTAGCAATGAGTTTATACATAAACAATTAAATGATAACAAGAATATTCATTATCTATACATGAATACCCGAATCAATGGACTTAGAATAACATAAACATTCCCTAAAGAGAGTGGGATTTACAATACATAATGATGATATGCCCAAATGTGTTCTTCTGCTTCGATTTCACCTCTAAACCGGAAGAAGATTAGCTCTCCATAGATATCCAAAGAGTGCATGCTTTGTCCCTCCTTTTCTTCCAAAAATGATTCATCTTCCTTTGGCTACTCAAAATGTCAATTTATAGTAAAAATTGTGCACCCAACTGTGCAAATACCTAGAAACCTAGTTTTTGCTATAAATCGTGCATCTAACCGAGCAGATACCTAGAAGCCTAGTTTTTGCTATAAATTGACATTTTCCAGTCATGCAACCTAAACAAATGTGAAGCTTGTAAAGATACACAGCTGGATACACGACCATGTATCCAACCATGTAAGTCCAAAAAGTATCTTCCAATTGTATACACGACCGTGTAAGTATATACACAGCCATTTATCTCCTAGGTCTTATTGAATTTTTGTTCCTCTTGTATGTTCTTATCCAATCCTCACCATAATCCATCTCCTTCTTGTTCCACAAGGGAAATTGAGTTTGAACATCAAGATGTTGGCTCAAGGGATGTTCTTTTAATCCAGTTTAGTTCTTGTGCTTCAAATTTGTACCTAATACCAAATATGAACTAAAATGAGTATCTTAAGCATTTCATAACAATGATCACTAAGTGTTGAGAAGTGAATGTATAAACAATTAAACACATATCACTTAACCCTCTTTATTCGTGTTATGATCTAAACATGTATCTCATGTCTTCAAGTTTGATGCATGATTCAAATATTGAATATTTCACTTTTGCATCTTTAATTCAATCAATTATTTGAACATGGATAAATCTTAAGAAAACTATAATTTCATTAAATCAAAGAATTAATCAAATATATTACATCCTAGGTTCATCATACTAAATATATATCCTGATTTAGTTCATAATTAAAATGTCCTTATAAAAAAATGTTTCCCTCCACCTGAACAATAACTGACCTAATTTAGTAAGTAATTGGTGACCCACCGGTAGCTTTCCTTTTTAGGCAAGTCCAATGGAGACTTGTATTAGAGATTGCTCGACTCTTTCCAATATCTTAAAGTTCTAATAGAATGCTAGTAACTTGTTAGGCTCGAAGTTTCCCTCCATACGTGACTCTTTAGATATGAGTAAGGGATGATGTAAGCTTCCAACTCTTCAAAGGTGGATACTAAATGCTAGAGAAGTGTAGTGTCAGCAGAATCTCTTCCCTAAAAGCCTAAACTTTTCTGTTCCACCCTTATGAATGAGGTTATTTCCCCTCTTAAGGAGCTCCTACAAATAGGTGTTAGAACTTGGTCGAGTAGCTTAATTTTTTTAATCAATAAAAGGCCTTTATTTCTAGTTCAAGCATGGGCTCATTCCAAATTAGGAAACAAGGGTTTGGAGAAAGTGCTCTTGAATGACGAGGATACATTCATTTTTAAGTTCATACATGAGGAAAGCTTGATGTCAGTTATAGAAATAGGTCCTTCACATATTGGTGGACAACTCTTCTTTATTCAGAAGTGGGTTATTGTATGGAATTAGATAAAAATGGTATAGAATTCTTTCCCATATGGATCAATTTATACAATGTTCCTCTGAAATATTAGACTTTGGATGGCTTGAGCTTTCTGGCTAGCTCGGTGGCTAAACCACTAGCCTTTGGCTCCCTTACTGTAAAGTTCAAGAGAAGCTATTATGCTCAAATCTATGCTAAAGTTAGGATAAGGGATGAACTACCTGAGGTGTTCCCTGTCATGAAACTTAATGAGGTTAGGGAGCTAATTAGAGCTGTAATTAGGCTTTCATACGATTGGAAGCTTCAATTGGGTAAAAAGGCATAGAAAGAAACATATAGATTGTTTAAAACATGTTATTATCTAGAAATGGTGGCCTTTGAGGAATTAGAGTTGCATAGAGGATTAGAAACTGCTATTAATGATCAGGAGGTTCCTGAAGCAGCAAGGGTTTCTTCTGAGATCAATGAAGCTGTAGAAACAGTTGATGTAACTGATTAACTAAATTTTAGTTGTCAATATTTGAATTAACCGTAAGTGCATGGCATAACTGTGGCTAGCACAGGTAAGTACATGTCGATCTCACAAAGACAATGATTACTAGTAATTACCTTTCTTCTATTATCTAGCCTACATATTGGATTTTGGTTTTTAATTGAACATAATACTTAAACAATTAAGATAAAATAGAAAACAATAATGAGCATAGAAATAAAGGAAATTACCTAGAAAACAATCACTATCAAGAATTATTATCTAGGTAATAAATCCCCTTAAAGCCATTAGATAATTAATCTTTTATCATGCAATTGTTTTATTGACTATTAGACCATGGAAATTTCTACTTTATGGTAATAAGTCTCTCAAGACTACTAATAACTAGTCCATAGGTTTATTAATCAAAATCATTTAAGTTAAAGTTTTAAGAATTATTTTATCGATTTGTGCATTCTGCTATTAGGTTTGAACCTAATCCAGAGGATTTATGTTGACCCATCTTTAGGTTTGCAATCAACTCCTTTCAATTATGGTAGATCTATTCATTCATAGGATTTCACAATCTTTATGCCATGAAATCAGGTTATGTACTAATATTATGGATCTATTAGAACATGTATAAACACATAATTGAATCATAATATATCAACCAAAATAATTGCATTAAATAAAATAATCAAAACATATTTTAGCACAAAGTGGGGTTCATCACACTTAGATACTAAAACACATTTAGTTACACATAATGCAAAATGAAGTCAAACATAAACAGGAAGAACAATTGAAACAAAGGAGCATGGATCACCATTTCAAGTTACAAAAGTATTATAAATCTTTTTCTTATGATGTAGAGGCCTAAAGCCATGTTCATGAATGAATTTTTGAAGAAAATTGGAATAGTTTGCGTGATTATTGGGTTGATACAAATGTTCAGTTTTTTTTTGTCTTCACGTTTGCTTGCATTAATCTTGTTAGGTGGTTTAACGACTAAGTTATGCCCTTTTTTTCTTGATTTAGGAAAATTGTGAGAAGCCAATGGTCAATAGATCAAAAATGAAAACAACTCATAGTCAAAGGTCAAAGTTATTTGTAGTTGTTCGAAATAAATATGTAAGTTCTATGTTTGCAAGTTATACAGAAATCAATAAACACTGCATTATTATATGTGCCTTATTTTTTGTTTCATAAAATAAAGTGAGAAGGAAGTACATAGACAATAGTGTGATAGGATCCTACTATATAAAGTCACTCACTATAAGGAACGTAAATGATGGGTGTTAGAAGAAGCAGAAAACAACTATGAAAACATAAAATTTTGTTCAATTTTTTTGTTAATTTATTAATATATTAGTAATTATTAATATATGGATTGTATATAATTTTTTAGTTTTAGAATAAGATGCAGGAGTTATTAGAGAAGTCTATGTATGAGGGGAATAAGCTCACTACAGATGACATTTGTGATACAGTACTTGGTACTCATTCTGACTATGTGAATGGCCTTGGCTATAGACCTAAGCTAAAATTTTGAACCTCAACATATAAAACAATCATTGAACACCTTTAAGAGAAAAACAACAAGCTTAAGGTACATTATAAGCTGAAGTAATTAGGGATAAGAAACTCGAGCAAAATTAGCAAAACATGATATGTTATTCAAAAGATTAGTTGGCCCTGATTATGATAGAAATGAAGAAGAAAGTGAAAGGTATTAATTCTATCTCCTATACTTTTTCTATCACTTATTGTATATGCAATAATTTAATTTTAATAATTTTTCTCGAATTACAGAATTGATGACGATGCAATTGTTGACTAATTATGTTGTGAATGGTAAAGTTATGTGAAGTTTTATTTAATCAAAACCAAATACTTACCGTATCAAAGCTCTCACAATATTTAAGTTTATTTTAACTAAGCTTTTTGGATGATTACAGGTTCATGGACATGGAAAATACTTGGTAGTCGTTCGGGTTATGCTATAATATTTTTGTAATTTGAGCATGAAATATTATAATTTGTAAACTAATATTTTGTTTATTGTTTTGTCTATAAGAATTATTCAAGTTGTCATTTATATCTTGTATAGGAACAAAGGATCATCCTTTAATGTTATATTCTTTTTGTTGACATAATTTAATGATATTTATATAATTTTACTTTATGTACAAAGCTGATTTTTTTGAATTAATAATCTTTTTGTACGTTTTAATATAATAATAATAAGCAAATAATTCAAGTTAAAAAAACATGTTGATATATGATATACAAAACTTATTTTTCAATTTCATGGATTAAAAAGTAACAAATAACATATTGTTATATTATTAAAAACGCAACAAATAATATTTAGCTATGGTACTGCAAACGTAAAAATAATATTTGGTTCCATTAAAAAGCGTAGCTAATAACATTTTGCTACGTTATAAAAAATGTAGCAAATACTATATAGCTACGAGGATAAAAAGTAACTAAAAACTGTTAGCTACATTTTATTTTCATAGTCAATCATTTGACACCAAAATTTTCCCCACCACCATTCAATTTTTAGCTATGTTTTTGTAATGTTTTAGGTATAAAAATTGTTCGCAGCTAATACTTTTTGTCTACAATTTCTGAAAACATTGCCTATAGTTTTCATCTACGAGGAATTGGTAATGATTTGTGAGACGAAATAAAAATTTCACAATAACTATAGGCTACGTTTTTTAAACATTTAGCTATATTTGTTTTCGTAGTCAATACTCTACTTTGTTGTAGTTTTTTCTCCTTCACCATCATGGCACAACAGTCCATTAGCATTTTAATTCTTTCTTATATTTTTTTTAATTACAAAAGATATTGTGCATACAATCAAATTGATTGGCTTGCTTTTAGATTAATAGCAAGTTCCTCTGGCAAAGTATCTAATCCAAATAGTGATCATCAGATACTGTTTGGGACAAACGCAAACTTTCTTCTTGAATACCGACCAAGTAGAAAACTAGAAAATCTAAGGCATTTAGAAGTAAGAAGTAATTTTGCATATATACATACGATTTGAAGAATCATTATGGCAGTGAAAAAAAACATAAAATTTTTAATATGTTGTCTTCTGAAAAATATGGGAGTAATTAGCTCGCGCAGTTTTTGCATATTCCATTTCAAGTCTCTAAATACTTTTCTATGGCACCAGACAAGGTAGACTTGGGCACGGCACCGATGACACTTTCTTTCCTCTCACCTTTCTTGAAGAACAGCACAGTTGGTATGCTCCTAATCGAATAATTAGTTGCTATATTTGGACAATCATCTGTGTTTACCTTGTAACATGCGATCTTGCCAGCGTACTCTTTTGCCAATTCCTCAATTACAGGTGCTATCATTCGACATGGTCCACACCAAGGTGCCCAAAACTCCACCAGTACAGGGTTTTCGCTTTTTATCACGAGTTCGTCCCAGCTTGAGTCTGTCACCACTTGCACTGCATGTAATCTCTTTCACAAGTTAATTAAATAACCAAGAGAAAAAAAAATTGCTGCAACTATGTAACTTACTAGGAAAGTTGGGAAGGGGGTAATTTATAAACCTTGGTCTAAAGCTTCACGGGCTTTGCAAACAATGCGAGACGACTGGTAGCTGCCTCCGGAAGGAGCGAAGAATGAGGGAGAAGAAGTTAGCGATATGTTGGGTTTGCGAAGTCCTTTATTTGTTGGAAAATGAAGCTTCTTTAAGGAGGCAAATGGACGGCAAACACTGGCTCTAGTTGTATTGCACACTGTGGTGACTTGAAAACAGTTCTTCGTAGCCATTTCTAATATCTCACTGATCTCCTGCTTTCTCGCTTGTTGATTGTGTATACGCTGCAACTCTTCAGTCAATGGAAGGGTCTGAAAGATGATTATGATGATAATAAGTGTGGACTTGGTGTATTGGACAAGAGTGCTTACAAGATTTTATGATGATAGAAAGTCAATGGATATCGCTGCAAGATTATGAGGTGTTGGATGCGCTGGAGTTCATGTGGATGACATTTTATCAAGTGAGACATCAAACTACATAATTAGTTAAGTCCAGTGTTTGAACGTGCAAATATTTTCCATGGTTTAGTGACCTTCCATTGGTTGGACATAAAGTTCATCTGGCAGGCACCTTGGTGGATCATAAACTTGTAGGCTTATTTCCACACCTCCAGTAAGGGATTGGGTGGCTGATCAGTTTCGGGAAAAACCTTCAGTGATAGAAAGTAAATGGGAAAGATTTATATAAGTATCCAAAACAATTACACTCAACTTTTTTTTTCCCTATTTTCACTTCGATAAGAGTTAACACTACTGTGCGTTTATTAATGATATTTAATTTTATAAAAATATTATTTAGTTGAATTATCTCAATTAAATTCAATTTAAGTAATCTCATGTATAGTTGCATACAATTTATTTCAGTTGTATATATTTTCATTCCACTTACATCGCACTTCCCATGTTTAATTTTCTTTTACTTTTTCCAATTTTACTTTTAATGGAAAATTAAATTACGATTTTAAATATTTATCATAATAAAATTTAATAAGTGAGAAATTTATTTTTAATTATAATTTTCAGTCCTCTTTATTTTAATTTGGAACAATTACATTATTAGCCCATTTTCTTTTTAATTTGGATAAATTTGGGCAAATAAAAATAATATGGAAATTTAGGTAATTTTAATATTTGAGATATTTTCTAAATTTTTTACTTGGATGAAAAGAAATTAAGAGGAAACTTCTAAGAAATTTCTTTATTTTGTTAATAAAAGTATAACGAAGGCCTTGGCTTGGAACAAAATAATAATAATAAAAGAGTGAAAATTTAAAACATATATTGAACCAAAGCTGCGAATACCATACCAGATTTGGTACCAGATTGAGTTCTGGTACAGTACTATATTGGTACCGGTCAATACCGAGTACCGGTTCGGATAATTTTTAAATTTATGAAATAGTCTTTGAATTATTTTTAAAATTTGCAAAATAGTTCATTAGTATATTGTACAGTTGTACTGTATACTTTACAAGTTTAGATCAAGCCTATCTCCAAAAATCATAATAATAAATAATAATCACAATTAATATGAAATAACAATAATTTTTAAATATTTCACATATAAATAATAACTACAATTAATATAAAAAAGACAATCACCATCATAGAAATATAAAATTAAGAATAATACAAAGCATTTAAAATATTTCAATAATACAATTTCATCATTTTATTAAATAATAATTACATCAAAAGATTCAAAACATTCAATAAAAAGAATAATAAATATCCTTAAACAATTTACAAAAAAAGTTTATGATGAAGAAACAATCAAGTAGAAGTTAAAACTGAAACAAAAACATTTACAATTATATTACATATATAGAATTTAACATAAACATCAGATACAAGTAAAATTAAAAGAAGAAGAAAAACAAAAACTTGGAACGAAATTCAATCATCAACGGGAGGATATCCGTTATAACTGTACTAACCCTAGTGATCATTTGGTACAAGATCCTCATCATTAAGAAGAGCTTCATCATCATTATCATTCAAATTTAATACACCAAATAGCATGTCAATGCTTTCCCATTCAACATTATCTTTCAAATCATTCACATCAACCAAATTTGGTTCTTCCAAAATCCAATCCACCAAAAGATCAATATTACCAATGAAATTTGGATCAGTTAAACTACTTGTACTATTAAGACTCATAGTAAACAATTAAATTTAATTATTAGAAAATATATCGAAATTAATAATGACAATAATGAAAATAACATACCTTTCTCGAAGTTTTAAATTGTAACAAACAAAAACCAAGTCATTCAACCTCTTATGCTCCAATCTATTCCTTTTCTTTAAGTGGATAAATTCAAATCTGCTTTAGTTTCGCTTACAGCTTGTTGCACTCACACATTGACTTAAAATCCGAATTACAAACCCTTTTAGTTCTAGAATACCATTTTCGAATTGACCCCACCAAGAAACTGTAAGTTATAAGATAACAAAAGTTTTCCTCTTTTTCGAATAGCAATTGACATTCTAAAATCCCCATAAGACAACTTGTAAAGCTCCATTTGTGAGCTTAAAAGATCTTGCATCGCGTCAATGCTAATAATTGCTGTAATAGTTAAAAGCATTCCTCTATTAACTTCAGCTTGCTTAATAAGATCTAGTCTAAAATAGACACTAGGATTCAAAATGCCTCAACTGCAAACAATGGAGAAGAAAGTCGTCTTTCCCTTCTCTCATTAATGATTGAAAGATATGGTGTATATAAAGAAGGCCTACGTTTCATATTAGTCTTGATTGCTTCCGTCGCTCTTTCCATGGCATAAAAAATATAACCTATTATTGGCTTTTCTTCACTATCAGCCAAGTGAAGCACCCTCACCAAAAGCTCACAAACTTGGATAACAAATTGACATTGAGACCAAAATTCTCTATTTTTCAGTATAATATTACAAACCTCTACTCCAGTATTAGACCTAGTATGCTGAGATGCAATCTACTTATTACTTGTAAACATTTGTCTTAACTCTTTCTTCATCGAAACAAAAGACTGAAGTGATAATAAATTTGTAGCAAATCTTGTCATAGTAGGAAGACACAAATTCCTACCATTGGTAAATTATTTTCTCATCAAATTCAATACCCATGTACGATTATAAATGAACTTTGTCATATTTTTAGCTTTCTGCATAGTCTCATCAATAACAGCAAATACCTAGGATCCCCTATATTCTCCAGCATTAGGTCAATGCAATGTGTAACACAAGGAGTCCAAAAAAATGAATTATACGTATTCTGCAACCTTTTTCCTGCCACTTTATAAGCAGAATCATTGTCAGTAATAAACTAAACAATGTTTTATGGCCCTACTTCATTCACGACTTCATCAAATATCGCAAACAAAGTCTCAGTATTTCTAATAAAGCCAGATGCATCAATAGATTTAAAAAACATAGAGCCATTTGAAGAATAAACCAAAAAATTTATAATAGGCTCTTGTC
>JANKOD010000006.1:10834993-10857086 GCA_026284645.1 Erythroxylum acuminatum | reverse complement strand
TAAGCCTACCTCTTCTTCTTCTTCTTCTTCTTCTTCTTCTCTTGGCCGAAAGTCACTCTCCCTCTCTTTTCTTTGGTGAGTTTCGGTGGTCTCTTGAAAGGCTTAGGGTAAAACTTGATTCTAAACTTAAAACCTAAGCCAAAACTACGTAGTTTCACTATCCTCTCACCTTTTTACTTGCAATTTTTATAAGTCTTCTCTCATCCAACGACAACAAGGCTTTTCCCCCTTCATTCTTTTCCTTTAATATTTCGTAGCTTCCTTTACAAGCCTTAGCAATTTTTTTGTCTCTTCATTCATCTATACGGCTACACTTCACTTGCTTCTTTTCTTTTTATTTTAAAGACTCTCCAAAGACTAAAATATCCTTCCTTCATAGCCTTAAACTTTAATAACATAAATGAACTTCCTAATTTACCCTCAATTCATCTTATTCTTTTAATACTAACTATTTATCAAAAAATCTAATTTAACTAAATCCCTTCATTTACTAACATAACATAAGCAATAAAACCCTCAATTTATTCCAACCAAAATAAAAAAAATTATCAAACTAAACCTCAAAATAAAATTAAACAACTTATTTACTAAAGAAAAGGAATCGGGGCCCAACATGTCATGTATATATTCTGCCTTATGTCACTTAGTTATTTAGTCCCTTTGTCACACAACCATTGCTGACATTTGTCAATTAATTAGCTATATCATTTGTCACTTAATTTTCCATGCCAAATGTCACTAATCCATAGGCTTAGTCATCCTAATTTTCCATGTAACAACTTATCTTTCCACTTGACATTTTTGCTATACTAAATGTACATTTTAATTCATCAATTTTCCAATTGTGACAATTAATTTCAAATTTACTACTTGTAATCCATCAAACCAAAATTCAAAACATAAGTAATACACAATCAAGTCATAATCATTTAAAACCTTTTATACCCCGGAATATGTCAATTGAGTGCACATAAAAATCTTTGCAATTGTTTACTAAACCATGATTCATGTGTGTATACGAATGATATGCATGTGAATGAAATGCATTTCATGAATTCTCATTGATATGACTCATGTGCAATATTCTAAAGCTCTAACCTTTAGTATGAAAATGGGTTATTACAAAAACTATGCATTAAAATGATTTTTTAAAACTAATTTGACTCAATTCAATGAGACTTCATTATAAAAACTTTAGAAACATTTGGTTTCCCTAAAGCCTTTATTAACTAGATTTATTAATGTATCCTAACTACTTTATTTGAGGTCCTAGTGAATGGTGAGCTAACTACATTATTCAAAGGTGGGAAAAAATTAAGGCAAGGGGATCCTCTTTTCCCTTACATATTCGTCCTTTGTGTAGAAAATCTTTTAATATTGGTGGATCCCTTTATATGACAGGATCTGAGTTTTAAGTTCTAGTAAATGTGTAAAAGATGAGAAATTCTAGCCTAGCATTTATAGATGACATATTAATTTTCTCCAAAGCAGATGACAAGTTAGCAAATACCCTTATGACAACCTTACGTACCTTCAAAAATATGTCTAAGATGGAAATGGACTAGGATAAGAGCTTCATAATGGTTTTTGAACGAGAAAGGGATCTAGCCCCCTGGTTATTAAAAATCATATGTGGCCTATAAAAAAGCTCCCATTCACTTTCTTTAGATTACTAATAACCACAATAAGGCTTAAATATGGAGATTGCCTACCCTTAATGGGGAAAATCTAAAAGATGATAAGACCTGGACTGATAAGGCTCTTCCTTATGCTGGTAAAGTTCATCTTATAAACTATATACTCAGTTCTCTTTATATACTAGACCTCACACATATTTCGCTTTAAGGGTCTAATAAAGGACATAGAAAGGCTTCATATAAATTTCTTATGGTCGAGCAAACTCACAATGAAGACCTTTTACAATGTAAAATGGACAAATGTTTGTTATAATAAGGAAGTAGGTGGTTTTGGGATCAAAGCAATATCTATTACCAATAAGGTGATAATGGTAAAGCGTATATAGAGAATCATGGTTGATAAAGAGGAATTATGGGTAAGATGGCTCAATCATTACAATCTTAAAGGTAAAAGTTTATGTGAGTTGAGGATAAAAACAACTAGCTTATGGTGTATGATGTAATTGTTAAACTTAAGCTAGATCCTTACTTAGTTCATAGTTTACAAAATAGGGTATGGACAAGAAGCTTCCATCTATACCTAGTTAAGCTTCCATCTATTCTTACTTAGTTCAAAACTTAAGTTATACTTTACCTACAAATGCAAAAAATTTCTCAATAATCAGTGATAATAATTGGAGATAGATTTCGCTTAAGCTAAAAAATGCTTACTAGATTGTAGATCACACTCAAATGAGAAAGATTCTTATATATGGTTAAGGTAATCCTTAAGGAATTCACTAGTAAATCATTTAGAGCTGCTTTCCAATAACAGCTTACTAAAATGCCTTGTTACAACATCATTTTGTGTATAAAAGCTTTGCCAAGAATATCCTTTCTCACGTGGCATATTTAAAAAAAGAAGGTGGCCATTATGGACAAATTAGATTTCATAAACATATCACCTTTATGCAATATTTTCTCTAAGAGTCAAGAAACCATATCTTACTTTTCTTCATACATGAGTTCTCAACCTTTGTTGGAACATCATTCAACATCTATGCACAATTGAGACGAAGAGTCTCAACTATTAGGAAACCTTCATTGCTATTGAAGATGGAAGCGGGGCTTTAAAAGCTAAAAAATCATTTTGATAGTATTTATTTTTATACTTACATTTGTTTTATTTATTCTATTTATTATTATTATTATTATTTATGCTCTATTTTTATCTTTATTATTACTTTCACTAGTATTATTATTATTCTTTACTTCTATTTTTATTTTTAGTCTTTACCTTGTTCTATCTGTAATTATTTATTTTTATTATTTTTATATTTCTGTTTCTAAGTATTTAATTATATTAATTATATTATCATTGTTATCATTACTATTTTCCTTTATTTTTATTAATTTTATTTGTATTATTAATTTTATTATTTTAATATATAATATTATTATTATTCTTTATTTCTATTTCTATTTTATATTTTATATGCATATAAGAGATATGTGTGAGAAAACAAAAAGATATAAAGGTGGGTTCCTAAATAGATAGAGAAGATGAGAGGGGAAGAAGAGAAAAAAAGACAATTTATAGGGTTAGGGTTTGGGGAAAAGAAAAAAGATGTGCACGATCATACAACTATGTAGGGATGTTTGTCATGATTGTGCATGGGATGTAAGATTGTGACAAAAGGTGCATCACGCCATACACGATTGTTCATATTGGCACGTTTTGCAACATTTTCCTTGTGCATCCTCTAGAATTTGTTGCCTAGATTGTAACACCTTTCCAAATATTAGATTCATCAATCAAAATCACTCCAAAAATAAGAAAATAATAAACTTATGTGCAATTTTTTTAATAAACTAATATAATATGCTAATAATTTACCGTCATTAGCTTGACCATACCTCAATCAAATATGTTAAATGAAGTGAAAGGAAAGAAACTACTTCCCATTCTTATAAAAAGACTCCTCCAAGATATGGTTTACATCTATGTCCATTCACTTTAAAGGTTTCCTTTTTATTGTTCTCCAACTCCAAAGCTCCATTTGTGAACATATGATTACATTAAAAGGTCCACTCCAATACGACTTGAGCCTTCCTAGAAACAACTTCAATCGTGAGTTAAATAATAACACCACATCTCCTACCTTAAACTCATTTTTCTTAATATAAGAGTCATGCAATTTCTTAAATTTTCCCTTATATAACTTGGCATTCTCATAAGATTCAATTGAAGTTCTTTTAGCTTGTTTAATTATAGGAGTCTCTTTCTACTAGCTTTCTTCCAATCAAAACTCAAGGCCTTTGTCTCTGAATATGCCCTATGCTCTAACTCCATGGGCAATTGACAAGCCTTTCCATAAACAAGATGAAAGTTTTTGTACCAATTAGATTCTTGAAAGCATTTCGATAAGCCTATGCTCTATCAATATTCAATGCCCAAACTTTCCTTGAATGGTTGACCTTCTTCTGTAATATTCTTTAAAGATCATGGTTAACAACCTCCACTTAAACACCTATTTGTGGATGGTACAAGATGGCCACATGATAGTAGATTCCATATCTCTTAAGAAGAGCATCGATTGATTTATTACAAAAATGTGCTCCTTCATTATTAATTATAGCTTGTGGCACTCTAAATATATTAAATAAGCTCTTGATGAATTTTTGTACCATCTTACCATCATTAGTCGAAATCCATTGCTTCAGTCCATCGTGATACATAATCCACTTCGACTAAAATATAAATATTCCCCATAGAGGACGGGAATGATCACATGAAGTCTAGTACCCACACATAAAAAACCTCAACCTTTAAAATGTTAAACAATGGCATCTCATCTCTCTTAGAGATGTTTCCTACTCTTTGGCATCTATCACATATTGCTACAAATTTATGAGCATCCTTGAACAAGTTTAGCCAATATAACCCACATTCTAATACTCGCGCTGCCGTCTTGTTCACTCCATAATTCGCTGTATACATAGAATTATGACAATGAGTTAGAATGTCTAACATCTCTTCTTCCGAAACACATTTTCTAATTAACCCGTCGACGCAAATTGTATAATGGATTAACTCATCCAACAAGTAATGAAGGCACTCATACAAAAACCTTTTCTATTATTTATAAGACAAATTAAGGGGAAGGATACCAAATGCAATGTAATTTGTTATATCAGTATACCTTGGTACCATAAGGCGATCTAGCAACATCAAGGTTTCATTGGGGAATCATTCATTGATGTCATCACTCTCTTATAATTCCCCTCCTTCAAGATGTGATAAGTGATTAGCTACTACGTTTTTCGTTCCCTTATTGTCTCTAATCTCAATGTTGAATTCTTGTAGAAGAAGCAACCATTGGATAAGTCTCAGTTTTTCATCTTTCTTAGCAAAAAGATACCTCAAAGCTACATAATTAGTAAAAATGATCACTTTAGATCCCAAGAGGGAAGATCAAAACTTGTCACATGTGAACACCATTGCTAGCAACTCTTTTTTTGTAGTAATGTAATTTAGTTGGGCCCCCATTGATGTCTTGCTTGCATAATAAATAGCATGTAGCCTTTTGTTCTTTTGTTGGCCTAACACACAACTCACAGCTTGGTCGCTAGCATCTCACATAACTTTAAATGGCAATGACCAATCAAGTAAATTCAATATTGGTGATAAAGTAAATGCCTCCTTTAATTTGTTAAAAGAAAAACAATTATCATCAAATATAAAAAGAACATATTTAACTAAAAGATTAGCTAGAGGTATAGCAATTAGAGAGAAGTCTTTAATGAATCAGTGATAAATTCATGCATGTCCTAAAAATGCCTAAATGCCTTTGACATTAATCAATGGTGGAAGCTTCTCAATGACCTTCGTTTAGCTCTATCCACTTCTATACCTTGGCACGATATCTTATATCCCAACACTACTCCCTCGTGCATCATAAAGTGACATTTCTCCTAGTTTAGAACCAAATGTGACTCTTCACATCTTTGAAAAACTCTATCAAAATTTGTTAAGCAATGATCAAAAGAGTTTCCTTAGACCAAAAAATCATCCATAAAGATTTTCAATATGTAATTAATCATATCTGTAAAAATAATCATACACCTTGAAACGTTATTAGAGCGATACATACCCAAAAGGCATTCATCTATAGGCAAATGTTCCATAAGGACATGTGCAAGTGGTCTTCTCTTAATCTTTTGGATATATAAAATTTTGATTGTAACCTGATTAACCATCAATGAAACAATATAATGGATTTGATCCATAAATGGAAGAGGAAAGTGATACTTTTTAGTCTCCTTGTTGAGCTTCCTATAATCAATACACACTCTCCAACTTGTGACAGTTTTAATAGAGATAATCTTACCACTTTCACTCTCCATCACTATCATATCACCTTTCTTAGGTGTACATTGTACTGGCTGAGCCATTCACTGTCCAAAATCAGGTAGATGATATACACATCTAACAGCTTCACTACCTCCTTCTTGAACACTTTTTTTTATGTGAGGGTTTAACCTTCACTATCGTTCCCTCACCACTTTACTTCCTTCCTCAAGATTAATCCTATGCATCACTATATTAGGACTTATTCCCTTTACATCACATATTTACCAACCCATGGAATTTATCCTCTTCCTAATTGTCTCTACCAGCCTGCTCTCTAGTCCCCATCCAGCTTGAAATGATAATGGGTAATGTTTGGCCCTCACCTAGAAAGGTATACTTATGATATGTAAGTAAGGGCTTTAACTTAAGAGTTAATAGTTTATCAATGGAGGGTGACACGAGTGCTTCCATTCTTACTAAAATCTCTTTATTTGTTTGAACACCCAACAATTCCTTTTCTCCTTCTCCTTCAATTTTAATTTCCTCAAAACTCAATTCTTCATTGTAGCTCTTCTCTTACTCTTTGATGAACTCATCCACTATGTCTATCTTTATACAAGAGTTGCTTTCATTTGAATTCTTCAATACTTTGTTAATATTAAACTCAACTTGATTGTCGCCAATATGAAGGATAAGTTTCTCTTTGTGGACATCAATCAAAGCTCTCCCTGTGTTCATAAATGGCATGCCAAGAATAAGTTGGTAATTCATATCCTTTTCAAAGTCTAACATCACGAAGTCCACTAGAATAATGAATTTTTCTACTTTAATGATGACGTCCTCCACCATTCCAAATGATTTCTTTATTGATTGATCTGGTAATTAAATAAGCATAGAAGTTGGCTTCACATCACCTAGCCCCAATTTCCTTAAAATAGACAAAGGCATAAGATTGATACTTCCACCTAAATCACATAAGCATTTAGCAAACTCTAGATCACCAACAACATAAGGTATAGTAAAAATCCCTAGGACCTTAAATTTTAAAGGCATATGATTAGTGATTATAGAACTACAGTTTTCATTCAGAGAAACTATTTGGTTTTCCTTCCAAGTTCACTTGTTTTATAGTATATCCTTAAGGAATTTTGCGTACTTGGGCATGTGTTCCAAAGCCTTCACAAAAATACAAGTTGATTTGTAATGACTTTAACTTTTCTAATAAACTTTACAAATTGTGAATCTAATTTGTTCTTCTACAGCCTTTGTTGGAATGGAATCTTCAGTGCGTATAGGGGAGGAGGAATGTAGGGAGGATCCTCTTTCTTCTCTTCATCCTTTCCTTTTTTTCTTGTTCTTCTACATGGTAGGGTTTAGCTTGTTTTCCACTAGTTCTTTCAGCTCTTTCCTACTTCGTAGTGTAATGGCCTTCAGTTTCTCCTTTGTATTTGCTTCTGTGTTGCTTATGAGACTCCCCATACTTTGTGTAGACAATGCATTGACTAATTAGCCCACTTAAATCTCCAGATTATGAATGGAAGATGTATGATTCTTTTTTATTTGGTCAAATTTGACTTTCATCCTCTTCTGGGTCTCATATTGACTCATGAACTTAGAATTTAACACATCCATTAACTTGTCCATCTTTGATTCCAATGCACCGAGCTTGTTTTGTTAAGAATTTGGTCGGCCTTGAGCTCTCATTTGAGATCTTGCATTGTTAGACCAAAAGAAATTTTCATGGTTCTTCCACCCAAGATTATAAGTGTTCGAGTAAGGATTATTACCTCTATGACCATATTGTGCTCCTATAAAGTTGAGTTACTCTATGTTGTTTTTTTCAACCAGGAAGCAATCAATTGTGGTATGATTCTCTGGTCCACATAGCTCACATCCGCGCTGAATTGCCTTGAGTGAGGTAGAAAAGGTGGCTTTCAGGCTGTTCAATTGTTTGGTTAGGTTTGTAACTTCAGCCTACAATGTTGTCATTGAGTCTACAACTAGCACTTCCTTTTGATCTCCAAAGTTTGATTGTTTTCTACTTCTATTCGATGCCTAAATACAACTATTGTTTTCCATGTCTTTTAACAAATCATGTGTCTCCTAAAATATTTTCCTCATTAATGAACGAGTAGCTACTATATCAATGGAACCTTGTGTGGGTGGATTGACTCTATTGTAAAACGTTTGTAAGAGGAACTCTTTTGACAAATTGATGTGGACAACTCCTTTGCAACTCCTTAAATCGCTCCCGTACTTCATATAAAGATTCCATTTTGTTCTGTTAAAAATTTATAATTTCCTTTATGAGCCTTGTAGCCTTTGTTAAAGGTAAATACTTAGCTAAAAAGGCTTATAATCCTATATTATGACATTTGTTAGGTGAGTGAATTCAACCATGCCTTGGTTCAATCCTTAAGTGTAAAGGGGAAGAATCTCATCTTGGTTGCATCTTCTGATAACCCATTATACCAAAACGTATTATAAATCTCTAAGAAATTAGTCAGATGAGCATTGGGATCTTCATTAGCCAAACCATGAAATTGAACATTGGTTTTTCGTATGTTCAACATTGCTGGTTTAATTTCGAATATATTCTTTTACACTGGAGGTATTATAATTCCTTGCTGATTAGCATTACTCTTTGGTCTAATGAAATCTATAAGAGTCCTTTGCTACTCTCCATGATTTCTTTCCTTTTCCATTGTTCTTTCTATTACTTCTTGGCTTTTAGCTTTTTGAATCTCTCTTTCTTACTTTGTGATGTAAATAGTTGATATATCTTTTAATTTGCTTGAACTCCAATTGATCCTTGTGTTCATTACTTGCAATCATAGGGGAAAAAGTATCAAATCCTTAAATCAAAGGAATTCAAATCAACTAAGATGCTAATTCAATCCTCGACAATGACGTCAAAAACTTGTTGATAGTTTTATATAAAAAAATTTATGCTATAAGTATACAAATCGTAACTCGCAGTACAAAAGATATTATTCCCAAAAAGATTGATTAGTCACCTAACAATTTGAAAACAATTTGTCTAAGGTAATAAAAGATTGAATGAATTGAATTAAAATAAATTAACTAAAATTGAAACAAACTAGTAAAACTAAATAATTAATTAATTGAAGCTAGAAATAAGAATGAAGTTGATCAATAAAAGAGACTTAGGGGTTATTCTATCCTTAATTTGTCTTCCCTTTTTTCTTGTAGATCAAATTATGTTTGATCCTAGATATCCTAAGATTTTGATTACCCTTTCTTAAGATCTAATCAAGTAATGCAAATTAAAATAGATAATAATAGAATTGCAACCACTTAATTCACAAAACTACTCATAACTACTCAATTAGTTTTGAAGCAATCATAAGGATAATTAACTCATAATTAAGATCTCTGTTCAATTATTTATTAATATAATATTTATAGGTCTATTAAGTTACCAACTCTCATTGTGTACCTTAACACAAATAACTTGATTCAATCTCTGGATTTATTATCAAGTATAAGTATAACAAATATCACAAAGCATTAATATGTATTGAATTCAACAAGAATAAAATTTAACAAAACAATTCAAGAATAATCCCTAATATGGATTTAGAAATTAAAAATCATGTTCAGCATCACAATAATCCAAATTAACATCTAAGATAATGAAAATATAAGAAGAGAAAAAAGAAAACAACTTTACGTCTTTATTTAGAAATTTTGGAAAAAATGGCGTTGATCTTGATGTTTCCACTTTGATCCTCTTGTCGCTGATGTGCAACCTCATTTGGTGTTTTTAGTTGCCTTAAATACTTCTTAAGGCTTCTATGGTTCTTTCTAGGGTTTTCCCACTTATTTTGGTTCCAAAAATAGCCCTAAAACATCAAGAATACAAAAGTTTTGCATACTAGAAACATTGTGCACCATCATGCATCTTCCTATTCTTCAAGTTCTTCTTCATCTTTTCTTCAATTTTTCCTATTTCCAGTTACTAACAAACACACCAAACAGCACTTTACACATGAAATTAAGATCAAATCCTTTCTCTAAAATAATCAAACAATTAAGGCACATGAAAACATTAACAATAACAAATTTCTTAGTCTTAAACATATGATTATCATCTAAGAAAACACTTAAAAACACACTTAAAACTCTAGAAAATGTACTATAATATACATCTATCCATCCATTGGATACAATCTTTTAGAACTAGTTGATGAGGACATTTAACACCCTTAAAGCACTCTAAATATCTTTCCCTTTATATCTTTTACACGCATGATGCTATGCAGATTAAGTAAATAGATTAGTCATCCTTAGATATCCCCTATCATTCTATAGTAATTTGATGATTTCTTTTTATTTAAAGCTTACTTTGTTTATAAAGCATAAATCTTGTAACTTTCCATATTTCTGCATGAAATTACATTAAAAAGTGCATAATGGATTCTAAAGTTTATTTAAATAGAATGCAAGTACCTGATACATTAAGAAAGTTTAATATGTCCATAATAGCTAGTCATTTTTTAGACTAATAGCCATAATAAGAAGGGGAGTTTATAAATGGGAAAGATTGAGATTGGTGAATAGGTCCCAAATTACTCCAGCCATCAAAGAACAATGATGTTGTTTCCTTATTTCTTATCTGGCATTTGATATTGCTTGCAAGGTTTGCTTTCATTTTCATGGTTAGGTAGTTAAATCTAAAAGGGAATTTCTTATAAGTATTCTATATCAAATAATATATTTTAATATTAGTATAGTCTCATATAAGGTTGTTACTAAAAATTGTTTACTAATGGAAATTTGAGATCCACAGGTGGTTTTAAAATTCACTATCTAATTTTGTCCTTATGAAGCATCTCCTAATATTTATGTTGTTCCAATTGAAAATTTTCCTTTAAACCTTAAATTTTTCACCTTAATATAACTTTTGTAAGATCTAAAAATATTACTAAAATTTCTCAAATTTAAGTTGCCTTTAGATTTTTAAGGAAAGTATAGTGTTATTGAAATCACTGATGACTATTTAGGGTACATTTATATTACCATAGAATCTTAGATCATTCTAAAGTAAAATTCTCTTCAATGACAAGTTAATGTATACCAAATTTAAGTTAGGTAAAAGCTTAATAGTTAGATGGATTGATTGGTAAAATGATCTTAAACGTTTAAACTCAATTTTATCAAGTTCAAAAACATACGATAATTGTGTCATTGAAATGAAGTTCATTATTTGTGATAATAGTCCAATTCTTAGTCAGAAACCATAACTTCGCGTTGGTGTCCTCTCAATTTAGTCCCTAAGAGACCTTTTAACATAGGCTTTATTAGTAGAAGATAATTATATAGTACTTGTTATTTTTTAGGTTATTAGGCCATTGGACATTCTATGCTAGAATTAATATTAGTGGCTAACATGGGAGTTAATTGAGACCTTCTTTTTGGTTTTTCGACTATATCTTCCTTTGTTGTTACTAATTAGTCGTCTCTTAAGTGCATTAGGAAATTAATGCCCTTTTTCTCAAAATTAGGAGGGAGTTTGCCTCATTTAGAGCCTTACATGTAATGAATTGTTATTCTTTCTAACAGTGTTGCTCAACATTATTGAACTCTTTTTTGTCTTAAGTTACTTCCTTAGCACTCAGATCTATTAACTAGTTTGTTGAGAGCATTGGTCACCTAAGCAACTTTTGAGGGCCTACATTTTTTTTATGACATTGTGTCTTCCTATATACATGTTGAAATATCAATAGATTCCTTATTGTTATGAATGTTAATAATTTTAATGTTTGCATTCTTACAATGATTTTAGGATTTATCTTTACAATTATGGCTCATTATATAATTGACTAGTATTTCATTTTCATTAGGTTCCTTTAGTGTGATTAACTTATAATAACCTCTCTTCTTGAAAGAGTTAACTATATGTCTTTACCTCTATAATAACCTCTCTTCTTGAAAGAGTTAACTATATGTCTCTATCTCTTCCCCTAGTTCAAAGATGGCCACTATTAGTGAGTGATAGCCACAACAAAAATATTGTCAACTTCATTTAACCTAATAATTAGGACCATATAAGGTAGGTTTTAGTACATCATAATCTCCATACACATACACAAACACACTAACATATAGAATTCTATTAATTAATGATGTTGTTTTATCTATGTATATAAGTTACCTGTGAAGATTTTTAAGTATCTTAGATTGATCATTGATTAATATTCTAGAGGTACATTACAGATATTGATCTAGTAGAATATGCTTCATCCTTAGCTTCTTTATATAAAGAACATGTCTTCACTTCGTAAGAAAATAAATGTATTTTTGATATGCTAAAGGCCAGCTTTAAGAAGTCTTTAGATACATGCTTTCTATTCAAAATTAAAGATGAAAAGATCTTCCTTTTTTATTATAACTTCCAATAATTCCATTTTCTTCCATTGGTTGTGTGCTCAAATATTCCTAATCAGATAGGCAAGTCTTTTTATGTACAAAACACCATCTAAAGAAGTTAAACCAGCATCGACTTTTAAGACATCACTTAGAGGAGAAAACATATTGACACCATCTGATTTTGTAGGAGAGATATATTAAAGCTTATTAATTAGTAAAAGGGTCTCTTACTACTTGATGTTAGGTGGGTTTGGCAATCAAAAGATCAGTCATTACAATAGCCAAAGAGGGAGACTTCTAGGCTCTAACAATAAAGATGAGAGGGTGAAGGAGCTCGAACTAGGAATAAAAAGAGCTTGGTGGAAGGAGCTAGCGTATGAGGTTTTAATGCATGCAAATGGAGAAGGATTAGTGATCTTGAAATTCAAAAAGGTGGAGGATGCATTTGAGGTAAAACGAGGAAAAGATGAAGGAGAGATTATAAGATCATGATTGAATAAAAGTTAGCCTTGGGAATTAGTGAAAAAGGAAAAAAAGATAATTGGTCAAAATTAAAAAAAAAGTTCCTTTAATAGTAAGGAACTATGAGTAGAAAGGGTCCTACCTAAAGAAGTCGATGAAAACTAGAACAAAATTGGGACTGGAAAGATACTCAACTTCTAACAAGTAATTTAGTTAAAACAAATAAAAGTTAGAAAAAAAAGGTGTAGCACCCCAACTCTCATAGGTCATATCCTCGAACATACCGATGGTATTTGAGAACATACATTACGAGGATGGCATGTTAGAACAGTCAGTCAATCAAACTCAATAGAATTTTTTTTAATACATGAAAAATCAATAAATAAATCGAGCCCACTTTATTCATAAACATTTTCATTCACGAGTGTTACTACACTCATTGATCAATCTTATTTACAAACATTTCTAATTTGGAAAGTCCTTACAAAGTGGAATTATTCAAATAATCGAGGTACAATAATTGTAGAATACACAATTTGATACAAAAATATAGAAATACAAATATAGGCATGAACTGATCCAAACTTCTGTCTCTTACTCGAATGCAGTGGCTAGACTCCAATTTGTCTAATTAGAGATCTTCTCTATGCCTGAAAAATAATGTTGCAATTTTAGGGTGAGTTTTGGAAACTCAGTGAGTAGACCATCTTCGATGGATCACCCAATCACATAACACGTCAATTCATATAATCATATAATTCACATCATTTTATTTATCAAGAAGTAGCATCGTAAAACTCTTCTGTTCACAATTTTCACATTTCTCATTCAGCACAATTCAAAAATACATTTCAATCACTCAAACATACATATTAAATGTATATGCAATGTTCACGAGACTCACTTTCTTTTATTATTGCTATAACCAAGTGCTTGTAACTGTCCCGTATCCATTGTAGATACTGGACTGATTAATAAATGTCCCTTATCCGTTGGGGATACGGGGCTCATTGTACATTAGTGAGCCTTTGGCTCTTAATCACTTTTTGATCTTTAAGCTCTTTTTGACTTTCTGAGCTTTAAGCTCTTTCTCGGTGACTACTCTGATCTTAACAACCTTTATATTGTCATGCATTCATGTAATGAAATGCATCAACCACATAAGATCAATTAGTCACTTTATTTCACTTTACACATTCACTTTCACATGTTATCGGACCTTAGTCCGGCATTCAACATTTAAGTTGAGAAAACACATAGTCAGTCCAATTCACATTCAATGAGCACTTTCAATATTATTCATGCATCAAACACCTCATGCATTCAATGTCCGGAATCAGTACAATCATATTCATATAATCATTCAATGCAGAATTTAAACATAACAATCATTTAAAGTAACACCATTTAGGTCGACTCACAGTACGCTCCAGATTAACAATAGCTTCTATGTTCTAGAAACTTCTAGATGCGGACGTTTTATCATGCACGTCAACATTATGCAAGACACACATTATTAATTGCACAATCTTATGAATACTCAATCGCATACATATGTATATGTGTTGTGTATGATGCATGCTCAATGACAATCTCGGGTACATTATCTAAATTCACATCTTATGCTCATTCTCATTTTATAATTCATATATGTCTAATTGAACTTAAGTTCATACTTCATTTGTACATCATCATTCTAAGTTCACCATTCAATCCTTATCCTTTGTATGTGTCTAGCTTATTCTTAGGCTTATACCTCAAGAACACTTGGTTATTCTAATATCATAACCCAATTTCTCGTCATTTCTTTTCTAACATTATATGCTCTCATAATACCCAATTCTCATTCACATTTACTTACTACATATGACTCAACTCCTTTGAATCATGTATTACTCAACTCTTTTGAATCATAACTATAATCATATGAATATCTTCATTCCCATTATACTCATGCCTTTGGTACTTTGATATCATCCATTCGTTCATTAAGTTATAACCTCCATTATCACTTCAAACATATCACATATTTAATCACTTAATCCATGCATCATTCTAGGTTCAATTCAAGCTCCATTTAAGCCTAATTTAAGTCTAAATAGACAGTGAATGTCTGCTGAGCGGACCTTCACGAGTCACTTATAGAAAATTGAAAAATTGACCCTTTAGAAAGCAAAATCTCTTCTTGGGGTCTTTATAGAAGTTGTAGAACTCAAAGTCCTCTTCGAAAGCATACTTAAATGACCTTAATCAGAGATATAGCAAAATTTACGGCTCTTACCCCAACATCTATCCAATTGCATCCTTATTTTCCAGATTTCTAACTCTTTACTTACTACATTCAACACCTTATGCTTGGTCTATCATTTCTAATTTAATTACTCATCATTTCCCCATTATTATAACTCCATTTCAACTCAATATCATCCATAAACAAATTATAGTCCATGATTAATCATGAACACTGAAAACAAAACATATACATATATACATTCACCATCAACTTTTTGCACATATTCATCTTCATTTCCACCTTCATTTCACTTCTAATTATCACCTTAATTCATCTCATTTCAAGAACATAACTCAACATATTGGTTAACATAACTTTCACTTTCATTATACCCTTAGTTCACAACTTATAACATCTGCATAACAACTCATTACTTATGGTTTTCATACTCTCAAAACAAAACACAAATACATGTATTCATCAATCAATTTACTACACCCAGTACTCCACTTCAAGTCAAATTTTGAAACTCTTAAAGACATAATTTGAATTCAATGTCTCATGAAAAATGTAGCCTTATTTCTCTAATTTAATCCACATTAAAAACCATCCCATTTGGATATCTACAGATCAATTCATAGCTAAAATACCGATGCATATCCAATGGAAATGTTACAGATAACATATTCCAGCACACTCTAAACACCATTATCACTTTTTCTCTAAACTTCCATCCTAGTTCTTCTCTTTTTAAGATAATACACTTGCCTTTTCTTTAAATTCAACACTCAATCCAATCCATTTCTAGAACAACCAATGATCCACATTTTTATACATCAAAAACAGAACATGAAAATATCCATTCACAAATCAATTTTCTGCACTTCTTTCTACGCCACTTTTGGATTCATTCTAACTCTAAATCATCTCTACAGCAATTTATGAATCATTAATTATCATATATACAAAAGCAAGACATTTACATATACATTTCATCACTCACAACTCACACATATAAATTTCATAATCAAGTCACCAATCCCAAATTACTCATCATATTAGTTTCATTTAACACTACCCGTGATGATTAAAGCATAACTTACTTGATTTAACTTCAGAATCTTCAAAATTTCCAAGAAACCCTAACTTTCCATGCATCTCACGGTTATCAACATGGAGGTGAGATAGGTTAGGTTTTCTAGTGGTAAGATGATGAAGATAACAAGCTGAGAGTAGCAACTGAAAGGTAAGAAAGCTAGGTTTAACGTTAGTGATTGGGAGAAGAGAGTGTCGTAGACGAAGACAAAAACATGAAGAAAATGAAGAAGGGAGCATAAGTGACAAAAATAATGGGTGAAAGACAAGGATGTTGGTCTTTCAAAGAAGAAAATATCGTGACTGGTGAGTGGCAAGTGTTGTGCCACTTGTCATTTTATTTTAGCCTCCAATTGGCTCTTTAAAAAAAGCTAGTCCATTTGTCTCCAATTTTTAACCCAAATTTCTCCCAATTTTCAATGACACTTGTCATTAAATCTTAATGTCACTTAACAATGATTTCTACTGCCATTTGACATTTATTTCTACTACCATTTATCAATTGCCTTGTCACTTGACATTTCTCCTAGTCCAAAAATACCCATAATTTTAGAAAAATCTCATACTTCACCAAAAATTATAATTTTCTACTTATACACTCAAGGTTAATTTTTAAGACACATAATTCATAATTCGCATTATAATCACATTAAAACAGTTATTTATACTTGAAAAATGTTAAATGAGTGCATGAATAATTCATTGTAATGTGTGCGATAATCAAATTCACATGTGTGTATGTTAACATTATGTATGAGCATGAAAAGCATTTTTCTAATCTCTTATTGCAATTTTCTCAATTACAGAAATCTAAGATTCTAACCTTTTAGTATGAAAATGAGATGTTACAAAAGGTCAATGTACAACCAAAAGAGAGCATTAACTAGAGGTACAATAAATAAAACAAAGGAGATTACCATAAGCAAATTTTAAGGATCAAAAGTCAAAATGTTGAGCAAAAATTTCTGAACTTATGGTTAACTTTATGATTAATAAAGAGGATCAAGGTATTCAAGTATTTTACAAATTATACAACATAAAAAATTTAATTTAAATATGTTTCTAACTTTCAAAATAGAAAGGTATTGATTTAAAAAGAAAACTCTATATTTTATATTTTCAATAAACATTTTTCAAATGCCAATGACATTATTTAAAGGTGAATAACAAATAGTTTAAGTTAGTGGTGGCAGTTAAGCTTGAGGCCCAAACTGACTCTACTCGACTCAGTTTGAAGTCAATGAGTTCAACTTGAATTGGCTGGACTTTGGGCTGTGTTTATGTTTCTTTTTTTTCTTCTAATTTTGGGCTTTGGAATGAGCTCAAGCTGGATCGAGCTTTAAGTTGGGCGAGCTGCCAAGCCCATCTTGAGTTTATTTATACAATTATCAACTAATTTATTTGCATAATAGTTTAAAATTTTGATTTTTTATTTAAAAATCAAATAAATATTTTACAATGTTAATTAATTGTGGGATATTATATCTAAAAAGAAATTTTGTTTAATAATTGAAGTTATAAAACATATGTAAAGTTTGTTTAAAAGAAAGCATAGAATATAAATTGAGAAATAAATTCCCAATTAGAATAATTAACTTAAATTTATAATTGCTATGTATAATTAGAAGTAATGAAGTACGATTAAAGTTATTTTAATTTTTTATTTTTTCCAAATTTCAAATATCAATTCAAGTAGTAAATTTAAAATTAAATTCTAGTATCATCTTTACGACTGCTTTTTTTTTAATTCCTTTTGTTACGTAATTAAAATCTCCCATATATTATCAACGGAACGTTAACTGTGTAATTGTTGTTATTATTGTTACGTAGCTAAAATCATAATTTCAATAATTATAATAAATTTGTAGTAATTTAAATAAAGAAGTTATTTAAAATTCAATTCCTTTACTATTATGCTAAGAATTCAAATTCTATAGAAAAATAAGTAATTTTATTTGGATTTTTAATAATTCAGACAATTACGAATTTAATTTTATATAGCGAAGAATGAAAGAAACAGCAAGCTTATAATTAATATTACTAATTCCGATGTCAACATGGTCTCCCAATTTTAAAAAAGATGGTTCAAAAAAAACAAAAAAGAAAAAGAAAATGACCAGAAGTTAAAAAGCAAAGTGAAGGAGACTTTTTTTTTTTTTTTGATTAAACTAAATACAGCACGGGTGACGAAATTGAAGAATTGACGAGATCGAAGGGGCGGATTTAGGGGGAAAAAATCACATAGAAGCAATCAAACTCTCAGATCTAAGCCTACCATCCTGGCCTTCTTCTTCACAGATTCGCAGGTATCAAAATTTTCTCACCTTCTCTCTCGCTGCTTTCGCTTCGTTGTGCAGATAATAAATAATTAAGTATTTATTTGGTTGGTTTTTGGTGTCTCTCTGATCGGGGATTTCTAGAATAATATAATATACTACATTAAAAACAAAACAAAGAATAATAGTAATCATGGAAACTTCGTCGAGCCAACAAGAGTTTGATTACTTGTTCAAGTTGTTGCTAATTGGGGACTCTGGTGTTGGGAAAAGCACTTTGCTCTTGAGTTTCACTTCCGACAACTTCGAGGATCTCTCCCCCACCATCGGTACGAATTGCTGTAGATTTATGTTGATTTCAACTTCCAGTGAATGGTCGTATGTAGGTGTGGGCAAACATGTGGATGTTAACTTACTATTCTTACGCTTTGTAGGTGTGGACTTTAAGGTGAAGCATGTCACCATTGGTGGGAAAAAGCTGAAACTCGCTATTTGGGACACTGGTAAGAACACTTTGTTCATCTTTCATCTATCATTACTTTGTTATTCTTGTCCTTGAATTTCCCTTCATATTGTATTTGCTTCTGATTTTCCTTTTTCTTTTTTTGTGAATGCTCTAAAAAGTCCTAAAGCGTAACTGATTATAATTAATTTGCGATTACTTTTTTTATGACTATTAAAGGACAACTTTAAATCGTAAGCTGCATTTTGCAAATTACAAAAAGTTGATAGTATTGACATTTGAGTTCAATCCTTTTTTTTGTTATTCCAACCATTCTTCCCTTCTCTTCTCTTCTTTTTCTCAATTTTGCCCTATCAATGGTATAATATGTTAAATACCTCAATACTTTCTTCAATAATTACTGAAGATTGAATCTTCAATTTTATATGCAGCTGGACAGGAGAGATTTAGAACATTAACTAGTTCATATTACAGAGGAGCGCAGGGGATCATTATGGGTGCGTATTTCATTCACCTTTTCTTTTTTACTTTTTCTCACCTTATCCTTCCTCCAATGGTATTCATATATATGCCTGATTTCTTTTAAAAATTGCACTACATATATCTCTATTTATTCCACTGTGGTAAATGTGATGTCATGAACAAATTTTCAGTATGGCCTTTAAAAAGAAAAAAAATTCTCCTGTTTCTTGTTTTCTCATATCGTCTGCACTTCCATGAAATGGGTATGTATGTATGTTTGACGTTTTGAGGTGTCTTGGCTTTTCAAGTAGTTTCTCTGGAAGAAAGACACGACTTGCAATATCTTGCCAGTTATGGGTTGGCTGGGTTCTACTCTTATTCTTGCCTCTTGTTACACTATATTAATATGATCTATCTGGGAATTGATACAGTATATGATGTAACACGGCGAGAAACTTTTACAAATTTGTCTGATATATGGGCCAAAGAGATTGATCTGTATTCGACAAGCCAGGATGGTATCAAGATGCTTGTCGGTAACAAAGTTGATAAGGTATGTCTCAGAATTAAGTTTGTTTATGAATTTCATTCTTTTAATCCTCGTTATTCTTATCAAATTATTGGGTGGAAAGTTATATAAATTTGGTGTATTTTATCCCCATCATTTATACCTTGTGCAGGAAAGTGAAAGGGTTGTCACCAGAAAAGAGGGCATTAACTTTGCCCGGGAATATGGGTGCCTTTTTCTTGAATGTAGTGCAAAAACTCGAGTCAACGTAGAACAATGTTTTGAGGAACTTGTTTTAAAGGTAAAATTTGCATCTGAGTGGGTTTTAATTTTCAAATTTGAAGTTGGCTGATGTTACTTTTTGCTTTCTTTATCTTGTAGGTCTATCTTTAGAGTTTCTACTATGCCTCTGCAATGTTTTATATTGGCATTACTATGGGTCTTTCTCTAGGTTCTTGTGATTTTTGGATAATGACCATATTTTATTCATATTTCCATCAATTGAAATAGTCATTTCTACAGTTGTCATACATGTATGAATACAGAGTCAACTATTAGTCATTTCTGCAGTTGCATACATATATGAATATTGAGTCAACTATTTCAGAATGTTAGTTTTATATTGAGTCAACTATTAGAAAATATCTAATGACAACATGATTGGAAAATATATAGAATTTTTCAATGATTTAACAGTGGGGACTTACTGAAATATTTTGAATAGTAAAAGGGATGAAATTGTGAGGTATGATAAGGAAAACTGTTAGAAGTTAGTTTCGGTAATATTATAACAGAGGTGATGGAAAGACTCAGTTGATTTTTTCCCAATATTAGGATGAATCTGAATATTTTAGAGGATGTCTGAATGAAGTTAGTAAAAGTAGGACTACAAAATTGTTATCCATTTGTCATCCCTTGACTGGTGTTTGTGGAAACTGGTATCAAAATTTTCCTTATCAATATTAGAATGATTGGTTAGTTGTGTTCCCTGCATGATTTGTTACTTTTAATGAAAATGCTTGAAGTGGCAGACCTTTGAATGTCAACAGAGTGTTCCAATTGCATGAAACAATTTCTTAAAAATTTTAATTGCTTTGAATCTGTACTGTGAAACCAAAAAGAGTTGATATAGATATAGAAAAGCTGCAACCGTTCCTGAAAGGTGCTCGATAGGGATCATGTGAATCTTGGTGTTAACTATGATCTTTAGTGGTGTTCCTTTGGAAATTTGAATGACCATTGGTTTTTGAATAGGGGCAATGGTCTCGTTGCTTTTAAAATGGTCATTCTTAGAATCACTACTAAGCATTTTATGCGAATTTGCAGATTATGGAAACACCCAGTCTGTTGGCTGAAGGTTCAAGTGGCGTGAAAAAGAACATCTTTAAACAGAAGCCTGCACAGGATGTTTCTGTTAGTGGCTGTTGCTCATGGTGATTCTTCACTTGTGTGTCGGTTGCTCGTGGTGGTTGGGTCCTCGAGTTAATGACATATCCTTGTCTGAGTGACCTTTGGTTTCCTTTCTTTTGGTTTTTTATTCTTACAAATGACCAACCTGTGACAATAAAGTGTATTAATCTTCAAATGCTTTGTTGATCTAAATATATGATATATTGTTTTCTTTGCCAGATGGCCCAGATTTAAGAACTTGGATATGCCTCTGGGTGTGCCCTCTTGGTATGCTTTTCCATCCCTTTTGTTCGTTATTCTAGGAAAAAGGTGAATAATTGTGTAATGGCCCTTCCTTTGGGAATGAGATCTTCTATGCCATTTTTCCAGTTCTTACCCTATGCTAGAGGATCTCATGCGTAGTTAAAAGAACGGGATGAGATCTTCTGTGCCGTTTCTCCAATTCCTACCCTGTGGCAGATCTCTGCCACAAATTTGTATTTGTGGATGAGATCCTCTAGCTACTCAAGAAATAGCACAGAGGATCTCATCCCTTTCCTTTGACTGTTCGGATTATATTCGAGTTGATGTTTCGTAATTTCTACTTATTAGGTCTTTAGATCTGCCCGAATTGATGTGAGCGGGCTGAATTAGGTGAAAGGGCCAAATTATTGGACTCAGAACAATTGATCCTTTTTTCGAAAACTTTTTAGAGACTTAGGGTCTGATTTGTCTATTTTTAATTTTGATTTTCGTTTTTGTTTTTAAATTTAGTATTTGTTTGTTTAAGTTTTTTGGTTTTTGTTTTTGATTCTTCCCGTTTTTTATTATGAAAACTATAA
>JANKOD010000006.1:10815222-10834893 GCA_026284645.1 Erythroxylum acuminatum | reverse complement strand
GAGGAGTAGCAGTAGTAGTAGTAGTAGTAGTAGCAGTAGTAGTAGTAGGATAGCAGTAGGAGTAGGAGTAGGAGTTGTAATAATAGCAGCAGCAGGAGTAGGAGGAGTAATAGTGGTAGCAGGAAGAGGAGGAGGAGTAATAGCAATAGGAGTAGGAGTAGGAGTAGGAGTAGTAGTAATAGTTGTAGTAGTAATAATAGTAATAATACTACTACTAATAATAATAATATGTACTTGCCACATAGGCTAACTACAATAGGCAAGAGTTAAAAGATATAGGAGAACTACCAGGATCTCTTTACGAGAGATCCTTAACTTGAATCCTATCATGCTAAAGTTTTCTATTGTGGGTCATGTCCTTGGTAAGTTTTAACATTGTCATATCATTTTTTGTCACCTCCTCCCAATTCTTCTTAGGCCTCCCTACTTTTCTCTTGCATTTCGTCCCTTACCATTATATTCCTTACCTTATCCCTTTTAGTAAGGTTGCACATCCAACAGAACATCCTCATCTCCATACCATTAGCTTATAACTATAAACTTGTTTGATGGGCCAACACTCTGCCCCATAGAGCATGGATGGCCTAATCACTAAATGATATAATTTACTTTTAAGCTTGAGTAGTATCTTCTTGTCGTACAAAACTCCTAAAGCACCTCTCCATTTTAGCCACCCTGATTTCATCCGGTGAACTATGTTTTCATTAATTTCTCTATTGCTTTGGATGATAGATCCTAAATATTTAAAACACTCCTTTTGCGATATAGCTTCTGAACCAATCTTTACTACCACATCTGTAGCCACCCTATATTCCAAAAAGTTACACTTCACATACTCAATCTTAGTTCTACTCAATTTAAAACCTTTTGATTATAACGTATCCCTCCATAGTTCGAGCTTGTCATTGACCCCTCTTTTGTATCATCCACTAAAACAATGTCATCAGTAAATAACATAAACCAAGGTACATCCCCTTGGATGTTCTTGGTCAGCTCATCAATTACTACTGTAAATAGAAAAGGACTCAAAGCAAAACCTTGGTGTAACCTAATATCTATAGAAAAAGGCTCAGTATCTCCTCCTATTGTCCTTACTTTAGTTTTTACACTATTGTACATATCCCTAATAATCTGTATGTAATTCATCAGAACCCCCTTGACTTCTAAACACTTCCATATCATTTACCTTGGAAACCTATCATATGCTGTCTCTAAATCAATAAAAACCATATGAAGGTTACGCTGTCTTTCTCTGTAGTATTTCATTAACCTTCTGATGAGGTATAAAGCTTCTATTGTAAACCTTCCTGGCATTAAGCCAAATCGATTTTCAAATATATGAGCATCCTTTCTTACTCTCTTCTTGATCACTTTCTCCCATAACTTTATAGTGTGACTAAGTATTTTAATGCCTTTGTAGTTGTTACAGCTTTAGATGTCCCTTTTATTCTTGAACAAATGAATTATCATACTACATCTCTACTCGTCTGACATTATGGCAGACTTAAGGATCACATTAAAAAGCTTGGCTAGCTAAGTAATACCCTTTTCACCTAGGCTCTTCCATACCTCTATAGGTATCTCGTCAAGTCCTACTGCCCTACCACCCTTTATCACCCTTAACGTATTCTTAATTTCATCCCTCATAATCTGTTGGTAGAAAGTAAAGTTATGAAATTTCTCATATGAGCTAGGGTCACCTAAATAGATTTTATCCTCTACTTATTCATTAAAAGGCTATAAAAATACCTATGCCATCTACTCTTGATGTCATTTTCAGCTATAAGTACTCGTCCTGCTTCATCTTTTACACAATCCAAATCCCTTGCTTTGTGTTCCCTAGCTCTTTCCAATTTAAAAATATCCTTTTCTCCATCTTTAGTATTCAATCTTTGATACATGTTCTCGTAAGCTCTAATTTTATTAACTGAGATTATCCACCTCACCTCTTTCTTTGCCAGTTTGTACCTTTCTTTATTTCTAACTGTCTCCACCTCTGTAGGGATATCCCATATAGCTTGATAGGTCATCTTCTTCACCTTAACTTTTTCTTAAACATCCTCATTCCACCACCACGACTCCCTCTTACTACTCCTCGACCCTTTAGAATTACCCAAGGTCTTTACAGATGTGTTCCTTAAAAGAGTTGTAACCCTCTCCCGCATCTGGTTAGCTTCTTTGACCAAACTCCAGTCTTCTTCATAAATGACTCTATCTTTAAATTGTTTTACCATATTCCCTTTCAAATTCCACCATCTGATTCTAGTGCACCTCTTAGGACTTCTCTTCTTCCTTCAATCCTTAATAAAAAGATATAAAACCAATAATCTATGTTGAGTTGACACGCAAGTACCAGGTATCACTTTACAATCCTTGCAGCTAGATCGATCACTTTGTCTTATTAGGAAGTAGTCAATCTGAGTCCTTATGGTTATATTCCTATAAGTCACCAGATGCTCCTCATTTTTCTTGAGAAAAGAATTAGTTATCACTAACTCGAACGCTACTGCGAAATCCAACAAAGTTGTCCCACTATCATTCCTTTCACCATACCCTAAGCATCCATATGCTCTTGAGTAACCATGCGAGGTTGATCCTATATGACTATTAAAGTCTCCTCTGAGAATAACTCCCTCGTTGGAGGGTATTTATTGAATCACTTCATCTAGCTCTTCCTAAAAATGACGCTTAATTTGTTCATCCAACCCTACTTGAGGTGCATATGCATACACCACATTTGTAATAGCTCCCTTTACCACAATCTTTAAGGACATGATCCTATCATTAGTCCTCTTGACTCCTACAACATGTTGTATGTGTTCATTGGCAACCAAGATACCTACCCCATTCTGTCTTCTCGAACCCCCTGAATACCAAAGTTTAAATCCATTAATTTCTTTTGCTTTAGCTCCCGTCCACCTTGTCTCCTGCACACACGCTATATGAATCTTATACTTTTCTAAAGTCTCCACTAATTCTAAAGGCTTCCCCGTAAGGGACTCGATATTCTAAGAATGTATTCGTAATCTATCAACATCTTTTCTTCTTTTAAACCCGGACCTTACCAAAGGACTAACCTTTGTACTCATATTAGAGTTCAAGGGTACCACCCCTATTCTAATGCCCAAAACAAGGTAAAGAGGACACGCAAAACAGGGCCTTAAACAAGCCCCTAAATGACTCTAATAGCAATCAGCGAAGAGAAGCAAGATTGATATTTAGTAACCAAAAGTTGCACTACACGAGTGTAAGGGTTTGCAAGTAACCCTAAATGCATGATACTAAAATTAAAAGATCCATAAATAAACCACTAATAGCAACTAGCTACTGCAAGAAAGCTAAAACACGAGACATAAATGTTAGAAGAAGATGAATAAAATAAAAACCAAATCGTTCTGAACTATTAGAGATGCCACACACCAACTTTTTATTTACTAGTTCTATTTATCGTTGTTTGCTCGAAATGTCACTGCAGCAGGACTCATGCTAATTCCGCCTTTAGAAATGTAAGGTCAGTCGATCCTCTTTTTGCTTCCTGTTCAAACAAGAAATACTCCCACACTTGCAATATTAAAAGTCAATAAGTGTAATTAAAAAATAAATATTTACTAATACTATTATAAAATAGTAATAATAATAAAATAGAATAATAAACTAGTAGTAAAATAATAGTGAGAATAATAGTAATTAATTAATCAATGAATTACCTAATTAATTAATTAATTGAACAATTCTTGGAGACCAATCTTTAAAAAGAAAATTGAAAAGTGTCTTGTTCGGTAGCTCCCTGAACTGACCACCCCTAATATGCAAAAGCTTTACCATTAATATGTGTAGACTGAAGCGCCGGCGCTCCCACCTAATCAGAATTCAGTTTGGTTGTTCGTCGGTGCTACGTCAATATGCTTAATTCCCAATAAGAAGTAGAGACGACAGATTAGAGGTAGAAGAAGATTATGCAGATGCCAGGAGACGGATACACCAACCTAAGCTCTCAAATTCCAAACTATTCTGCGTCTACCCCTTCTTTACTTTATGCTTTGGGTCGCTATCCTTCAAAAACTCTTTGGGTCCAGAAAACCCAAAACTGCACAGCAAACACAAATTCTATTCTAACAAAAAGGTACTTAATTAATCCGTTCCAGTGCAATAATCACGATAAACGTTGGTGTTATCGGGTCACTAGTGGCAACAACAGAAAAATTGCTAATTGCAACCTCCAAATCTGTATAGAAAACTTATGGGAGATGGCCGAAGATTGGACAGAAAACTGAAAAATTCATCTTTATTAAGTAAACACATGATACATAATACAAACTTTCTCTTTATTTTTAAAAAAATTAAGCGTATGTTTTGTCTCTTTTAAAAGATCCATGTTTATCCTCCACTAAGAAACCATTACTTTGAGAGGCCATGCTCAGTCCCATTAGAAGTCACGCTCCTTGTCTTTCAAATTTGTAGTTCATTTATGTGAATACATCTCCTTGTATCATCCTTAGTATAAAAGGGATTTGTCCAACTTGAACAGAAGTATGTCATTTTTCAATATACCAGACACACTCCCAAACTACAAATTTTGGTATGAGACTATACACCAGACACAGCTTCACACTCTTGAACTACTAACTTTGATACAAAAACTCTATACAGGAGACAACTTTCAATATTGGCTTTCAGGCCTAGAATCCCAAGTCAACAGAAAATAGATAAATAATGATGAAGTTGTTGTAGAACTCGGGTTAATTTCCACCAATAATAACAAATTCACCTTAAGCACTATTGCTTAAGTGAAGAGAGTGTGAACGATTGCACTAAAATATCACACCAGGTAAATTCCCAGGAAAGACTGGAGGGGTCACAAATAGTTCCACTTAAAACCCAACCTCCTAGACATGTAATTTAATAGCACAATAATTCACTACGATTATACCCGACAATAGCTATTAAATAGACAAATAAAGAACATCATAATTTAACGAGGTTCGGCCAATTATGCCTACTTCCTCGAACACTACTAAATTAATATTTCACTCTTCCCAAAAAATAATACAAGTGAAATATTACAAAAGGAGAGGAATTTTTGTCTTAAGTAAAGATAATTTTGGGATGATCAAAAACTAAAAGGAGGAGGGTTGTTTTATAAGTAAAATAACCTCCCACAAATCTATAATTTCTCGATGTGGGATTGTGGGATGAGCCATAATATTTGACTACTCAACAAATCTCCACCTTGGCGAATTCCAGTTTTTCAAATTTCTCACAAAACTCATCTTTAGTAGTGTCGTCAAATGCGCTTTACAATGCTCATCATCTTCATTTTTTAGCAATATTGGTCAAGTTTAAACAATGTTGGAACTTGACTGCAGTCACCAACTTTGTCAACATATCAGCAGGATTCTCAATGGGTCTTAATCTTCTGGATTGCTACTCGACCTTCTTTCAGAACCTCTCATACAAAGTGATAACGAACATCGATATGCTTCATCCTTGCATGGTAAACTTGGTTATCTGCTAAAAGAATAACACTATGACTATCACAATGCACTTTGATGTGCTTCTATCGAACTCCTAACTCACCAAGCAATCCTTGAATCCAAATTGCTTCCTTCACAGCCTCTATAGCTACCAAATACTTTGCCTCAGTAGTCAATAAAGTAACTGTTGACTATAAGGTAGACCTCCAACTAAATGGTGCCTTTGCAAGAATAAACACGTAACTAGATCAACGCCTGTCTAAATCACCGGCATTGTCGGAATCACAATATCTAACTACATATTGACCGTTTTGCTTATCCCGCTGAAATATCAAACTAACATCTACAGTGTTCAGAATCTACCATAGAATCCATTTCACAGTTTGCCAATGTTATTTTCCAGGATCATGCATATACTTGCTCACAACCCCAACTACCTATGAAATGTCAGGCTTTGTACATACCATAGCATACATCAAGCTACCAAAAACATTTGCATATGATACTTTTGACATGTATTATCAATCTGCATAATTCTTTGGTGACAAAGATGCACTGAGATTGAAATGAGGAACCAGTGGAATATTAATAGGTTTTGACTTTTCATTCAAGTCAAAACGTTTTAGTACCTTTCTTAGATACTATTTCTAACTCAAACAAAGTCTCCACAATTCCTTATTTTTGCTTATCTCTATGCCGAGAATCTTCTTGGTTTCACCTAGATCCTTCATTTCAATCACCTGATTCAACTGAATCTTCAATCTCTTAATTTCTCTTAGATTCTTTGAAACTATCAGCATATCGTCAACATACAAGAGAGATAGATGTAAGATCCATCTTATAGCTAGCAAAAATACACACAGTGATCATATTTGCTTCTTGTGCACTTTTGCCCTATCATAAACTTGTCAAATCGCTTGTACCACTGCCTTAGAGATTGCTTCAATCCGTACAACAATTTTTTAAGCTTACACATCATATTCTCTTTTCCAACAACTTTAAAATCTTTGGGCCAAGTCATATAGATTTCCTTCTCTAAGTCTCTATATAAAAACGCAGTTTTTACATCCAATTAAACTAGTATCATATCAAACTGTGCTACGAAAAGCAATAAAATTTGAATGGAGGAATGTTTTACAATTGGAAAAAAAACTTCATTATAATCAATTCCCTCCATCTGAGCATAGCCTTTGGCCATCAGCCTTGCTTTGTAGCAATCATTATTCTTGTCAGGAAATCCATCTTTCTTTACATATACCCATTTGAATCTAATTGCCTTTTTTTCGTTTGGGAGACTAACTAGCTTCCACGTCTGATTCTTATGAAGGGAATGCATTTCTTCATTCATGGCTATCCTCCATTTATCTTCTTCTGAACTTCGGACTGCTTCTTTATAAGTGGTAGGAAAGTCATGAATTTCAATTAGAGAAGCATAAGCCACCATATTAGCATAACGAGCAGGTACTTGAATATTTCTTTTTGGCTTTCTCAATATAATTGGTAATTATTGCTGTGGAGGTTCTTGGGTTGAAACCTCTTCTTCATTTGGCTCCTCTTCTACCACAGGAGTTTCTGCATTTACTTCATCATTTTCTAGGGTAACAATTCTTCCTTCAAACTCCACCTGTTTTAAAGTACCATCTGTATGCTCAATATTTTCAGTTGTCACCTTTCTTAACATGGTAGATTCATCAAAGGTAACATCCTTGCTAAAGATTATTTTCTTTGACTCTAGGCACCAAAGATGATATCCTTTCACACTAGAGGTGATCCCCATGAAAATTGCTTTCTTTGCACATAGATCCAACTTTGACTCTTTAACATGATAGTATGCAGTGGAACCAAACACATGTAAGGAATCATAATTTGTAATTAGCTTTCCAAACCATTTTTTCAAAGGTGTTTTATCACCAATAACAGTTGATGGAAGGCGATTGATAAGATGACATGCATATGTAACAGCCTCAGCCTAAAATTCTCTACCTAACCTAGCATTGGACAACATACACCGAACTTTCTCCAACAATGTGCGGTTCATATGTTTTGCTACCCCATTTTGTTGTGGTGTATCCCTGACTGTGAAGTGTCTGACAATAACTTCATCTTCGCAAATTTTTAAAATGGATCACTTTTATACTCTCGTCCATTATCTGTACAAAGACGTTTAATTCTTCTGCCTATTTGAGTTTCCACCATCTTTTTTCCATTCGAGGAAAACTCTCAACACTTCATCCTTAGTTTTCATAGTATACACTCATACTCTCTAGGAAAAATCATCAACAAAAATCATATAATAGTGTTTTCCTCCCAAAGAAGTTGTTTTGAAAGGTCTCCACACATAAGAGTGAACAAAATCCAAAATACCCTTCGTATCATGGATTGCAGTGCTAAATTTCACTCTTGTTTGTTTCCCTTTGACACATTGCTCATAGAAGTCTAATTTGCAGGCTCAAACTCCTTTCAACAATCCTTGATTTACTAATATCTTCAAGGATTTTTCACCTGCATATCTTAAGCGCATATGCCACAACTTGACTGCTTCTAGCTCTTGATCATCATTAGAAGCTACTGCTTTTGTTCCAATAACTGCATTACCTTGGTAATAATACATGTTATTGTTTATTCGAATTCCTTTCATTACCACAAATGCACCAAAGATGACTTTCATTACTCCATTTGATGTATTTACAGTGTAGCCCTTTGATTTTAGGACTCCCACAGAAATGAGATTCTTCGTCAAACTTGGCACATATCTGACATCTGTCAGAGTCCTGGTTATTTCGTCGTGATTCCTCAAGCAAATTAAACCAATCGCATTTGTGGTGCAAGGATTGTCATTTGCTATGTAGACAACTCCACCCTCTAACTCTCTAAAATCAGATAACCAATCCCAGACACATGTGATGGCTACAGCCTGAATCGAGCAGCCATGAACTAGAAAGGCTTATTAAGGATGTAACAACCAATGAAAGATCTAAGTATGTATCTTCACATTCAGCAATATTCAAATTTGCAACAACCTTTTACTTATAAGGTTTTTTTATTCTTAAGCTTTGGTCAGTCCTTTTTTCAGTGCCTTTTTTTCCTGACAAAAGGCATATTCATCTTTGCTCAATTTGAGCCTCGACTTCTATCTCCCTTTCGTTCCTTTAGTTCGACTCTGTGAACAACCTTTGACTACCAAAGCTTCTATTGCTCTACTTGTACGTTCTTCTTTAGCCTTCCTTCTCAATTCATGATTGTACAAAACAACTGTAACTTTACTAAGAGACACGTCAACTTTCCTATGAAGTAGAGTAGTTTCAAGAAACTCAAACTCCTCAGGAAGGGATCCCAGTAACATCAAAGTAAGATCTTCATCTTTAAATGTCAAATCCAAATTCATTAAATCAGTAACTAATTGATTAAAACTGGTGATGTGATCATTTATAGTGGTACCCAGAATATAAGAGAAACGAAACAGTCTCTTCTTTATATGGAGCTTATTCTGACTGCTTTTTTTAAGAATTTTTCCTCCAATGTGTTCCATAATTTAGATGCAAAAGTTTCTTTCGAGAAAGCATACTTTTGCTCTCTGGAAAGACACGATCAAATTGTACCACATGTCAAATGATTTATAGTCTTCCAATACTTCTCCTCAACATCATCTGGTTTCTTTTCTTTACTAGCAATGTCAAGACCTTGCTGAAAAAGAGCATCTTGAACCTCACTTTGCCGCATGCCAAAATGACTCATGCCATCAAAAATCTCTATCACAAATATTACATTTGTCACAACAGTCCTTGTTAGAATAGACGAGGTAGAAGTTGTTGGTGCAACCGTATCTTTAATTTCTGTCATCTCTACTATAATTTCTATTTAATAGCTGTCAATGCGGAATGCCAATAACCTAAGGATAAATATTTTCTGATGTAGAAGATCAGACCACGCTGCAACCACAATACATACTAAAAAAAAACCTTGGCTCTGATACCAATTGTTGTGGAACTCGTGTTAATTTCTACTAATAATAACAAATTCACCTTAAGCACTATTGCTTAGGTAAATAGAGTTTGAACGATTGTACTGAAAAATCACACCAAGTAAATTCCCAGGAAAGACTGGAGGGGTCACAAACGGTCTCATTTAAAACCCAACCTTTTAGACAGAATTTTTCTAGAAATGTAATTTAATAACATAATAATTCACTACAATTATACCCAACAATAGCTATTAAATAAAAAATAAATAAAAAATATCATAATTTAACGAGGTTCAACCAATTATGCCTACTTTCTCGAATACTGCTACATTAATATTTCATTATTTTCAGGAAAGAATACAAGTGAAATATTACAAAAGGAGAGAAGAAATTTTTGTTTTAAATAAAGACAATTTTGGGATGATCAAAAACTAAAAAGAGGAGGGTTGACCTCCCACAATTCTATAATTTCTCACAATATTTGACCACTCAACAGAAGCTATCCAAGAAGTAAAACCCACCAACCTTCAAAGAGACTTTCAATTAATTCTCCTTATACTGTACATGGAAAACGAGCATAAAAAATAAACTTGGCATCAACCTAATGCATTTCAGAAATAATCCAGTATGAGCTCATTAACAATTTAATCAAAGAGTTAAAAGTGAGTCAATTATAAGCCAATGGCTGAATTAATACAGAGCGTGGCTGAGCTTAAAAAGAGCTTTTTCTTTCTTCCATGGTTGTGTATGTGCAGTAATTTAAGAATGGTGTGCATGGGAATCTTTTATGAGGACTTCTTGGATCAGATAATTCATAAGATTGTCAGAAGAGATAGACAGATTATTGTCAACTTAAAACAAAAGAGGATGGGTAGCGTCTTTTAGTTTGCTTCCTGTCAGTCAAAAACCCCATCGACTCCCTATGATCATTGTCATTGGCCTGAAGCAGCCTTTTAAGAAAACAAGGGGAAGATTCGCTGATAACTATAAAACTAACTCTAATTAGTTCACCTAGTGCTTAATCTTTAGTTTAGTAACTATATTACGATACCTTAATTAAGGCTTGAGCTCGTATGCATGAACTGGCCCTCTACAGTAATTGGAAACAAAAATGCAACATATGCACATGCCAGAGTCAAACAATACATAAGACACTTCAAGACAAGAACCCCCAATTGCTAGGCATTGAAAAACTCTCGAGCTCTAAAAAAATTTAAATATTATTTCCGTGTTTTAAATGAAATTATTTAATAAATTAAATTACAAGTTAAGGATATATTGCAATATTGATATTGATATTGATTTAGAGAAAAAAAAAGGGACTAAATCATCACATTATAAAAAAAGCCCAACTGATTGAATTGGTTCAACCATAAAATGTTAGACCATGTTACTTTTTTGTTTGATTTATTTTTGTAATTCTAATTATTAAAAACCAATCAGTTCATTAATTAATAAGACAATTTTGGTAAATTAATAAATTCTTATAAATAAAATACAATCAATTAATTTCATTTAATAATTTTTTAATTAAACTTTAATTTTTTAATAAATTATTATTATATTTTATTCTTTAATTTAATTTAATTTTTTATCAATTTTATAACAATATAATATTAATTAAATCTTTTAAACGTTAATTCCTTTTCCTGCGATGTTCATCAGATGTGTTAAAGAAACAGTGATCCGTTCCCGGGGAAAACAGGCAGAGTGTTAAAGGTGGAAGGAATTAAAATATATGTTGTCGGACTGACACCGTACGTGTTGTCTTTTGCTTGTTCTCATTAATGGAGTGCGGTGACTTGTGAAGCGTCTGGCTGGCTCTGCTTGGCCTTTATCGTTCATCAGAACATCGTAGCTAAAGGATGAAATATGAACTGATCAATTCACCTTTACCCCACGTGGGGTGGGGGACAAAAAGCAGAAAAGGAATGATACCCTAGGAAAGATTACAATATCGACTATTAAAAAATTAGAAATTTATAGAAAATAATGCTGTAGTATACTTATTTTGCTGCAATCGGGCCTCATCTGTAGCGATTGCAGGTGGTCGTTTTCGAAATAGTGACAGCATTTGACAGGGTAGATTTACTCAAAATCTTGGTTGATGCAATCCTGTTTTAGCAGAACTCTGGGAAGTCTATACTGAATTGACCCTCGCGTGAAACTTGTGATATTGTCGGATCGAGCTTGAAGTAGACTTCACAGAGATGATTGACGTCCTTTCCTCCTCAGAGCACCGAGCCAGCTCTCGCAATTTTATAGTCTTGGGCATTCATGAACTGTTTACTAAGAACTAGACTGTTGTTCATGGCCACATATATCAAGAGAGCAACAGATGCGCCGACTGGCTTGCTAAGTATGCGGATCATTTTGATGTTGGCGTCACCTACTTTGACACTACACTTATCGAGTGCCACATGATCCTATTAGATGATTCTTCGGGAATCTGTTTCCCTCATCTAATTGTATAATTTCGGTTTAGCTTTCCTTTATAAAAAAAATAATGTTAATATCAGCTGTCCAATTTTTTTTTTTTGTTTAAAATTATACACAAGATGAATATAAATTATCTATATAGTATGTATTAGAGGTATTATGAACTTAGGTACTAACTTGTTCTTACTCAAACCAATAAAATAAAATCAATAAAATTTTTAGATTATTTATGGAGTTATTTGATTCTATATTTTTATTACTGATGATAATTACATATTTGATAAAATTTAAAAATAAATTATTTTTAATTAATTAAATTTGTTTTAATCTCTTTTATAATATTTATTAATAAATTATCAATTAAAACTATTTTATTTTATTAAAATAAATAATTTTAAAATTAAATTTATCTAAAAATTAATATTTATTTTAAATGTTTTTAATTATTAATCAAATTTTAATTGAAATTTATTTAACTTGAAGATATTTTAAATTTAAGTTTATTTTTAATATTTATTTATTTTATTTTATTTTTCAATTCTGTATGAATATTTGAATAGGCCCAATTTACATATAGTATATATCATTGAGAACAACTCCTTACAATCGGCTAGTCATTTTCAACAAAATGAATAATGACAGCTCAAAATGATATCTAAGTATCAAGTATACGAAATTTAAGGAGACTTTCATATGAGGAGATGCTTCAACTTTTTGTATGTCAAGGTCAATAGATTGAGAAGTTTACAGTAAGAAGATAAAATTACACTCATTGGCTTTCAATAACACTTGTCCGAGAAGTAAAGCCATAATCAATACTGCTGTCACTTGTATCTAACTTTGTAATTAACTTAAGCTAGTCTGACACTCTGGATAATCTAGATCGAGCCTGATCCTAAGCCGGTGAATATATATATTATATATATACATCATATGAAAAGGAGCATCTTAGTCTGCACATACGAATGGAGAAATATTTATTACAAGCATGACTAAGAGTACTTTATGTTAATGTTGGCGTGACTAATTCTCTTTAAAACCATTCTGCATTTGGATAACAGTATCTGCGCTTGTGATTGTAAGAGAACTACAATTCGCTCTTGAAGATGTTACCTCAATTTCACATGCGAACGGACCTGACGAAGAAGAAGACATACTTCATTTTCTACTTTGGCAGCCACGCTTCCTTTTACGTACCATTACTATGTATATAAAATTTTATTAGAAGTTCTGCAGTCCTATGCATGGGTGGCATTTTCTCTTCAGTTCTGGACTCTGGAGTGCAAGCATTAAAAAGCTGCTTCCTTCCTCCTCTACCTTACTTTTATACATCATTCATGATGCCAGATTTTGACATCAGGAATAGGATGGCTCACCTTTACAGGTCAAATATCCTCTCAGATGGAGAATCTTTTGCCTTTTTCAGCCACAGACAATTTGATTCTTTCAAATCTGCCTTACTCGTTTATCATCTATCTCGTAGCTACCATTCTCAAGCTTAACTGCACTCAAGGTCCTCGACTTTCGTTTTAAGTGAATAAATCTAAGGAATCTTGATATTTATTATAATGTTCATATCAGAAATGATGATGAAAATATGCTTGCTTGACGAAAAAGAAAAAATGAACCTAAACATCAAAAGGTAAATGTGACCACTTACACCAAAATATACGTAAACATGCGCCAAACGTGAATGTCCCAATTTATGACACTGAACTTTCACATGCCGACATGCGCCCCCACAATCATGGACATTCGGTTACCTTGACTTCAACACACGAAACTTGATTCTTGGGATGCCTATATGGAAAATGCATACGGTGCATGGTGAACAGCAGAAGGAAACCCGGGCTCAAAATATTCGGACCTTTTATCCATGTACAGTATTCATGCTTCATAGAAACATACGCATAAACGATTGTCGAATCTTTCAGGGGAACGGCCTCAGTAATGAAACATATAGTCAGCGTAACTTCAGTTTTAGTTGACAAACATGCTTAGGCATTCCAACATTAATCTGATGCATATGATCATTAACGAATTCAGTTCTCACTTCCTGTCCCAAACATGATGGATCATTCCTTTCTTTGGCTGATACATGAAACATGGGATTTGGCTAAGTGAATTCTTCAAATTCATGAATCAAACGGTTTGCACTTCAACAGAAAGGGCGTGAGCCTCTCGATCAAAAAGCCTGAATGTGCTCGCATAGTTATAAGAGCAGCATTCAATTTGCATCAGCAACTTCCAGATATGAATGTTCTCAAAGTCAATGAGGCCATCAAACCAATTTACAAGAAAATATAATAATGATAACTGAACCAGATTTTGCTTAAAGTTAACAGATCTTAATTCTATGATAACCATTTCCGCCAACTATTAGTCCTGCTATCGCTTGACAAGAACCTAGGAAGGCTGACCAGACTATTAACTCTCGTTATACCTTCTAACGCTGACCACTCATCATCTGCAGTGGAAATGCACTCTGCTAGGCTTCTTTTTGGTTGGCCCTGATACTTTACAGAAGGCTTTTCCAACTCAGAGATTGGTACAATTTCATCGCAAGATTTTATGCTCCCTGAATGCTCCTGAACAAGGGCATCAGAACCATCAGGAACTCCAAACTTTCCAGTATTTTTATTAGTTTCTGCCACATTAACTATCGATTCAAGAGAAATCTGCTTGTTGTTCCCTTCTTCTGATGCTACATTCACAGAATGATCAAGAAAGAGGCATACAGCAGCACAATCATCATTCTTGGAAGTAGGATACTTAAGCCTCCATGCTCGAACTGCACACTCAACTAGAGCTCTCGATGCCATTGAACGTCCAGGAGCAGAAGCGACAATATCAACAGCTTCTTTATTGGAGAGGACATCCCATATCTGTGGTATTAACGTGAGGAGACAAGTTTATTAACACAAAAGCAATTGCGAAATTCAGTTATATGATGGCAAATAGGTCTAACCAGCTAAATGTATTAAATATCTCACATGTGAATATTTATGTATTAAAATACATGGCTGTAACATAAAATTGTGAGTGGAAACAATGTACGATAAAACAGAAGTGACAAAAAGAGCTTGCAACTACAGAAATTGGAAATTTTCCAACAAAGTTCATAAAAAAAATTATGTTAAGCAGTTTAAAAGGAAGGAGAAAGCATACCCCATCAGTGGCAAGAATGATGAATTCATCTCTCTCAGTAAGGCGATGATAGTAAACATCCGGGACAGAAATTAACCCAAAATCCTTTAGGCAGAAGTCTCCAAAAGCTCTAGCCATTGCCAATCCAGGTGAATCGTTATTTGGCAACCAAACTCTAGCTACTTCAGGCTCATCCTGTAATGCAAAGATCCTTCCTTTACATTGTTGGATTCTTGCAGCTTCCCCTGTTTACAAGAAATCAAGTTTAGGTTTCATTAATAAAAGGTAATTTGTTTTTAACAAATATACTGAATCAAAAATAGCTTTATATAATTAATTTTTATTGTTTTCCTTTTAATAACTGAACAATTCGTATTAATTTTTATTGTTTTCCTTTTAATAATTGAACAATTCGTATGAACGTCTGATCACAGATCACAACGTGCGTGACCTCTTTTTTACTGTTTGTGTTTGCACATGCACATTTCATAATGTTTTGGTGACACACACACAGAGACACACATAAGGGGGGAGAGAGAGAGAGACTTGGCAGATCAGGCTTCAAGTCTACAGTCAATTGTACAGCAAGTAAAGTATCATCTTTGTCTCTGGTTGCTAGAACTGCTCTGGAATCACCAACATTGCTGATTACAATATCCTGACCCTGAGACATCATGTAGATTCTTTCTGAAATCAAGGTTTACACTATTCAAATGGGAAGCATTAAATTTGAGATAAAACAAAATACTACTAATGCATGTCCAAAATTAAAGGGTATAAGCTACAAACTTCCTTTGTGGTTTTATTTATTGTGACAAGTACACTAATCATTTTAAATTATTTAAAAAATACTTTGTCATATCAAAATTGAAAAAAAAACATTTTTTAAGTTTCTGTCGAATTATTCTAAAAGAAACTGTTATTAATGCTAGATCAAAACAGTCATACAGACTTTGTCATGTGCACAACTGTAAATTAGATGACAGTTTTTGTTACAATAACTTGATAAACACTTAATAAAAAATCCCTTTTTAAAGTTTCTAAAACAACAAAGTTTTCTTTAAACAATTTAACATGATAAAACTATTTTTAAAATGACTGAAATTATAAAGGAAGTCCACTTCTTTTACCCAAAACTAAACAACTTAGGCGGAAGTAAGAACTTATATCATTGCATATTCCTATAACATATAGAGTGGCCTTAGATGAAATAATTAGACAAGTTAATCATCCCAATTAACCTGGTTTAGACAACTGGACACTCAAATTTGAAGAAATTAACTCTCCCTGACTAATGAACAAAAGAGCCACTTCAAATTTGGATTTCAAAATGAAGGAATTCCTAGCCTAGTACTTATTGGTTTAAAAAAATACAATATTTATGAAAAAAATCTCTGTAATATGTAAAAAATACAACTTTTAGTAAAAATTTTAGATAATTGTGTACTTTATCTTAGTTACAGGAAATGTAAACCATACACACATGCAAAATAAGTACCAAATGGAAATCAATTATAGAAGATAAGTACCTGTTTTATCAAGGTCACAGCAGTTGTTCCACTGCAGAAACAATCAATTGCTGGATGAAACTTTAATTCCTTGTCCATCAACTTGAAAGCCTTTAGCAAAGCCCTTTTAAGTGGCAGATAATTTTCTGGTAGTTTTTCAGCTTCCTCTACCTCTAAAGAATCATATGGCTCATCTTCAGTGTTCACAGATACAGTTTCCTCGGAATTTGTACTTGTGAGATTGTTTCCAGTCTTATCAATGCTGCTCTCTTCACCTTTGGATGAAGCTTTCCACTGGGAACACAGTAAAAGGGGAAGCGAGTCTCGAACTCTCTTGGCAACCATATGACCAAAAGGACCATGACCATCAAACACGCCACAAAATACTGTATCACTACTCGAGCTGAAGTTCTATTCCAGAACCATCCCAATATCGTCATCATGAGTTGGAGCAATCAAAAAGAAATTGAACTTGTGATATGTTTTAAACTTAAGAGGAAGAAAAGATAAATTTATCAGTGAACCAAAAATGTCTAATTGATGAATTTGCAATCCTCGATTATGAGCTTAAGAGAAGTGAGATGCAAATGGTTTCTTTTTATTACTAACAAACAATACTAAAAGATTCTGTTCAAAGTTGTAATTCTAGTCTCTGCTAAAAAAAAACCAAAAAATAACATTGGCATAGGTTTTCTTAAATCTAACAAAACCTTCAGTAATTTTTTAGGCATATAGATTATATGGACTTTTATTTTGTAAAAGCTACTACTCCAAATAGGTCATTCCAGAACTTTACTAGGTGGCAATTAAATGGTATTCGCAGCAACTGCTGTTTATACTACGTAGACGACAAAGAGGTAACTCGCATTATGTTTGACTTGAAGTAAAAGCCATAACCTAAATTTGCAACAATAATACAGTGAATATATATGATCTCAACAAAAAGAAGAATGTATAAAAATCAAGAAGGTAGAAAAAAAGGCAATCAATAAGAATGCAAGGACAATGTGTATAAAAAAAGTAAGACAAAGAGGTATCTCAAATGGAAATGCTTGTTACGATTGTGTGGTATAACTTGGGGGGAAGCATTCGATAATTCTAAATATAAGAGCTTATTTTCCAAAAGCTTGCTACGAGCGTAAAAGATTATTTAATATTTTAATCAAAGGATTCATCCTTGAGGGCTGAGGCGCATATATCTTGTTTCAGATACAAGGCAAGCTCATAAACTATCTTAAGGCCATGAATGAAAATGCTGATAGTTACTAATAAAATTAAGAAACAGAAGAAAAAGGCTGGGGTCAATACGGATAACGACGATCTCGTAGATTATATCGCTCAGGAAAATATTTAAACAAGTAAGGGCATTCCAGTCACTCAAAAGCTCACGCTCCAACCCAAGAAGAAACCTTTTTTCAAATCTCTGAAAACTGCAAGTGTACACAGTAACTATACGGTCACTAAGCTAATAAAGCAAGGTGCTTAGAATGAATAAAGAAGATGGGCATGGCGGTGGAGGAAGGTAGTTACTAACCTCCCAAAGAAGCATGGCATCTTGATTGGTGCCCTTTTTGCCTTGCTGAGTATACAAGCTCGCAATTTTACTGGCATCATTAGTAAATCTCCTGCCAGGAATGTGGCGGAGCACGCTTTCATCAACGTCACATGCTGATTTATTTTTTTTACTACTTTTCTTCTTATTCCTCCGGTGGGTCTCAGCTGCCGTAGTTATTGATGTATGATTACTCACTTCCTCCACTCCAAGGTTCTCACCGTCACTCCGAGTTTTCTTCCCTACGGAGGAGGAGTAGCAAGATCCCATCTACCACCACTACCTTCTCCTTCTGGGTAACAGAAAGTCCGAACGCCAAAAATCAATTCTTTCCCAATCCTAACAAATAAACAATCGAACTTGTACAACTCTATATCTTCACACAATGTTTGCTAGTGCAGCATCTCTATGTGTTTCAGGCCGAATTACTGTGGAAAATGAAAGGGAAACTTTAAGAAAAACAGAGAAAGTGTATATCCATCAGTGTTCTAAGAAGTATATATATGTAGATCAAACAACTATCAAATTAACAGTGCAGCGCTCATTAGATTCCACAATTTCAAAGCCACGCATCAGCTTGAACTGAAGATTCTGATCAAACGCATTCACATCTCACAAAAGGGGAAAACTTCCGAAAGGAGACAAATCATAGCAACAAAATAGTAAGACGGGAATTAGGTATGAACAACTATTGGTTTGGCAGGCCCAATTTTTTTATAATCTTGAGAAATGACGTCGAATCGCACTCTTTAGTTTTGACTTCCCATTTTTGACTTCTTGATTAAAACATCAACCTTTTTTTTTGTTTCCTTTTTCACCTTCTCCCCTAGGTAGAAAAACATGCTTTGGTAAGATGACCAAGGATGACAAAAACGATAATAATAAAATTATAGAAGACGGTTATGAATGCGTTTACTTGAAGAAATTAACATCGCAATATTTATAATTTAATAATATTAGTTTATTATGGCCTCATTTGGTTACTAACCAATCAGCTTTTTTTTAGCTGATTGGTTGTTTTTAGTTATTTGACTCTTAAAACAGCTAATAACATTGTTTGGATATTAGTTTTTTATCAACTGATTCAACAATAAAAACGCTGATATATATTAGCGTTTTCATCCAACAGCCAAAATTATATGTATCAAAACTTAAATGTACCCTTTTCTACTATGACCTTGTTTGACAATCAGCTTATTGCATTAGCTGTTAGCTGATAACTGATTCTATCAGCTGATTTGATTAGCGGATTGTATTAATTGTTTGTCATTTGATATTTGGTAAAATTAGTTATTTAGTAATAACTGTTTATGTATAAAATGACTTATGAGGACATGACTTTAAAAAATATATAAAGGTATGAATATTATATATCTTAGTATTTCGTTGAATATTTTTATAAGAATTTATATTTTAGATATTTAATTCTACAAAAATTAAGTTTATAACTCTAATAAAAAACATAAAACATATAATAATAATAATAATAATAATAATAATAATAATAATAATAACGACGACGACGACGACAACGATACATCTAAGTATAAAATATAACTAGGCCTTTAGCAATCACCCCAAAATATGTGT